>VYZS01045113.1:1860-17662 GCA_013400695.1 Neodrepanis coruscans
CCTGCACAGTGTCTGAGTGGGTCACATCATGCTTTTCATTTACATGATTTTTAATGAATATATGTTTGGTTTGTTTTTTTTTTTCATTAGATATCTTTTAGACAAAAAAAGGAACGGAGCAACATTATTGGCATCCCACTGAAACATAAATATATAAATTACATTTTATACACTTTTCTAAACGCAGACACATACATTCATGTGCATAACATTGTGAACAGTACACTTAGTGGAAAACAAGCACAGACAATCTTAGTTAAATGTATTTCCAGTTTTGGTGCTCAACAAATACACTGGGAAAATGATCACAAAATAGAACGGTGACTAACTCTATCTCTGCATTAGCATCTGAAGCCAATAATGCCTGTTAGCTAACATTGCTTTGTTTGGTTGAAATTGGACATAGCTACAGGAACAGGAGGGGAATGTTTGAACTATATTTAGAGAAATGGAAAGGTTAAAAATCTCGCTGTCTTTTGTTGTTTTAAGGTTCTGCCGTTCATTCACATTTTGAGATATTTTTATTTGAGTGGAAACACTGTCTTAAAGACAAACCTTTTTGTTGTTCCAAACTAAGAAAACTCTTTCATCTCTGTAGATGTTTCACAAATAAAAGAATCCAGTAGTTCATTTTACGTATCCAGTGTGATAATCAAATAAAACAAAGGGTACATAATCCAAACTACTGGGGTGGGGCAGTGATTTTGGCCAAGTGAGTAGCCATGTCATATCTGGCACAGCCCTAAATTTCCAAAGCAGTACAGAAGGATTTAGCCATGTGGCTCCCACTGCAATCCATGGGGAACTGAACATTTAATCCTTTGGCACTTTGAAAAAACAGGAGCTGCTGCCAGAGTATTTTATCTGCCCTGCTATAGTTAAAATAGATTTTGATGTTATTTGGGCTATTCTACTACAAAAATATGACCACAAAATGCTTTTTTTTTCTTTTTTTCTTTTTTTCTTTTTTTTTTTTGGTTCAAGAAAACATAGCAGGCTTTCTCAGGTATATAAAACTGTTAATTTTTAGATAAAAATACAAACTTCACCTTTACAAAAACACATATTTCTGTTGAATACACATAAAGCATAACATTTTACCAAAAATAAAGAATTTTAGGTTTTGTTCAAATATTTGCAGCAAGGTAGTTCCCATGCCACCATGACATTATACAATGCAGATACAAGAATTTGTACATTTCACACAGCTCCAACATGTGAAATAAAAGTATCTGTATACTGATAAGAATGACAATTGCTAACACAGTATCACTAGTAGGCAACTGGCATAAGTCTTAAAGGAAAAAAAAAAAAAAGATTTTTGCATGGATATCCTATGATTTGTTTACGCACATCTCTCTTTTTTTTTCTTTTTTCTTTTATGTAATGCTTTAAATTACGGGGGAGGTTGGTGAACATAAACCAAGAAACGTCTATAAAATTATGCATAGGTATACCATTTTTATTTTAATACATCTCATTAGTTTGCATCCCACTAGGAGAAATACCATAATGTTTTGTGTTCTGCTTATTGTTATACCAGTCTTTTATATGTGTTATTGGCAAATGTAGTCCAAGAGATAATAAAAAGCTAGGCAAAGAGTAAAAAGAAAACTTAATAATCACTTTATGGTGTAAAAAAAAAAATCCACTTAAGGCTCCCCAGAAGGTTTTTTTTGTATAGACTTTTAAAACACCACCAAGCAAGGATGTATTGTTCTATAGTGTTTGCGTGGCATTTGATCATTTCATACATTCCTGCTTTTTTTGTGCCTGAAGTCCACCAGTGTCCATCCATCTTCATCAAGAACGCAGGCACATTTCTTGACGTAAAGCACCGTTGACTGCTCTGACAGAAATCCACTATTCACTTAAGATTTTTGTCATGTTTTTGAGTACTTTTGGTATCCTCCATTCATTCAACTGTCTTTTTTTTCTTTTCTGTTTTTCTTTCTTTCGCTTTTTTTTCTTTTTTGGACAGGGAAGCTTCCTATTGTTTCACAGAGTGCTACAATACTTGCTTTGATGTCACATTAAACAAATGTACATTGTCTCTTTGTTCTCATTAAGTGTTCTTTTCAGCCAGTTTTTTCACACAGGAGAACAAATAAAGTATACAGTCAATAAGCACCATACATAGTAGGTTCAGGAATGTAACAAACCATGTACATCCATGTCCCAGAGAGAAGTTTTTTTTCTAGCTTATTTTCACCTTACATCTGCAGGAGAGAAAAAAGATACAATAACTCTATGATTAGAATCAAAGGTCCTGTCCTCCAAGTAGATGACTTAAAAAAAAACTGTTCTGCATGAAGAGTCACTAACCTGGGACAAGAAGTTCTAAATGCTGTTTTGATTGAGTTTACATGCTCACTTTTAAAGTTGAATTTTAGAAAATCTTTGCTTCTATCATACTACTCCCAATAAATACCTGTTAATCTGAAACAGGATATCAAGTTTAGCATTCTTTAGAAATGATACATCCATATAAATGAAAACTGCCATCGGGAGTTTATGTGCAAAAACAGGGGTTTGAAATTAAATTCACCATCACCCAGGCACATACACTGCAAAATCCAAATCATTCCCACTCCAAATACTAGCATCAATTGCAAGTGCTGCAGTTTACATACTTTCAAGTCATTTAGAAATGGAAATTCCATATTTAATTTGGAATGTGTATCGCCATCATCATACACTGCTAATATGTTGGCCAGTAGGGATTTCAGTCATTTTTGCACTGAGAGGGTGTTAGTTTTTCACTACACTAAAAACCTCATGAATTTTGATGACTGACTGTCATCATCCTACTGAGACTGAACAGACCAAAACAAAAAAAAAAAAAAGATCTTAATTTTCTGGTGTAACATGGGGCCCTGCAACACAAAAAATGGTATTTCTAAGCATCTTCCTTGCAAGGTGAATGAACTGTCAATCCCAGTTCATGCCAGAACATGGGTTTGAGGGTCACACTTACAACAGCATTTGCTGTCTGTACACTCAATGCTTTATAGCCAAGGACTGGGAACACAACAATTTGTAACCTGGTAATTCATTCATGCATTATCATGTGATGCTTGAACCTCAGAAATCAATAATAATGAAACAGAAGCAGAGGCAATGGAAATTGAGATTTCAGAAGCTGAAGTATTAGCACCCTCCAATACAAACAAAACAAAAAAGCCGAGGAAAGGAAGTAGCTCAAGAATGTAAGATGCTGATGGTGATGTGGAGCTTAAAGGGAAAATACCAGCAGGTAGAATTATCAAAGGCAATCAAATCTAATCTCTTTGCAGCCTTGAGGTAGCAAGTGTCAAGATTTTGAACAGTGATTAAGTTGAAGTGATGATATTTGATTAAGTTTTCCAGTACTTGTGCTATTAGGGTGTTCAGCATGGAGGTCCTACCTGAATATCAAATAGTTCCAGTGGGTTTTATGTTGGTTTTAACTTTTTTCGTTTCCGTTTTTTACCTGAGTCCCTAGGCCTTCCTGTTAACATAAGGGCAGGGCTGGTAAAAAGCCCCAAGGTAACGCATTTCGTTGAACACTGAAGTAAGAAATACTCAAACCGTTTACATTTCAAAGAAATCTCATTATCCTTTGCATTAAAGCAATAACTTTATAACGTCTGATTTGACATTCCGTTTACAAAGTAATTATACAAAAGTAAAGAAATAATAAACCAAGTTGGCATTGCACACGTCATTTCCAAGATCCATCTATAATTACTGTTACCATGCAGTACTCAACATTTGCTTTGGGCTCTGGAGTTATTTTCAGCTCACCAGTCACTTGCTGGTGCAAGTTTTGTTCCTAACAGTAATTAAATTCTAGAAATCTATAACTTTCCATGACAATTCTACTGCATCTTTTACAAAAAAAATATGTATATAAAAAAGAAAAATTTTCATCTTAACTGCTTAGCCTTTGCCAATTAAAGACAATTTGGAAAATTGAAACTGATCAAGTGAAACTTTTTTCCCAAATAGAGGATATAGAAAATACATCAAACCATATATCCACTAAAAATAACCACTTATATGTGGTTTGGCTGCCCATAACTCCACCTAGTTTCAGCTCAACACTCAGCTCTGATAAATTGATGTCCAATAAAATCACAGCACAGGTCTAACTTTGCTTTTATACAAATTCTAATTCTTCTGCTCTGTACATAGCAACGAAAGTTTACACTGGCTTGGACCAGGTTTATGTCTTCTTGCTGGATGGAGCCAGCAGAGACAACCCTTCCTTATCCAGCCACCTACAAACTCCATCACCTTTGGGCAGCTTCCCTCCTGTATTTACCTGCTCTTCAACTGACTCTTAATTTTGGGCTGGGTCTACAGCAGGATTTAATTCCCTGCAGAGGGGCAAAACAAACTTTTGGTGCTGCCTTCACCCAGCATCAGAAGGAAATGTCCCCAGTGGGGTTCCTGAATATGTGTGTGAAGCTCTGCACTGATTGCACCACAGCAAGATTTGAGCTAAGATTTTAGACGATGATTTTAGATGAATTTACAATGATATTATGAAAGCCAGATTGGAAGTAAGTATTTTTCCCCATAAATCTTTCCCCACTGTAATTTAAATGATGTCATGATATGGCAAATATAGGTTTAATGTGACAACTGACAATTTTTTGACTATAGATAGATAACAAAAGGAATGGCCAATGTTGTTCCAAGACCAACTCCTTACCCCTGAATACTGATTTTATTCTGAAGTGCTTTACATTCATTTCATTAATATTTTCCCCAAGGTCAAGTAAATCTCAGCCTTAGCTCTGTCTCCACAAAGTCTAAAGAAATTAGGTAACAGAGTTCACCAATCAGCTGCAACATGATAACCTTTAACTTAGTGAAGCAAGACCTGGATACTACAGGGCATTTACATTTATTTAAAGGCTAACCTAATGAGAATTGATACAGTTTAAACTTGAAATCCAAACCCTAATTTTGCATCTTCAACACACAGAGAAGTAGCTGGGAGCTTGTCTACTGAACTCACTCAGAGCAATGTTTGCTTTACATTCTTTACTAATATAAAATTAAGGTCTATATGAAATCAGCATTAATGCAAAAATAAAAGGAAAACATACCAGTTTCTTCTTCTCTATAATCTGAATTAGTATTTGATGATGTACAGGTGCATTCCATATGCTCTTCTAATCTCACCAGAACTTCTTTTAATTTTGGCTTTTTTCTAACATATTCCACTTTTGCCACCTATAAAATACGATGAGGTATGTACTGAGACACATTAACATGGTTAGAGTTCAGAACTGAAGACAGATAACTATATACCTCTATTTTTAATGTAGCCAAACCCATACAAAATGTTAGCATACTAATCATCTTTTATCTTAATTGTGCATCGTGTAACTATTTATTGCACAGACTATTTGTTTATTCAAGTTCAGCAGTTTGAAACAATTTTCCCCCAAGAGATAAAACAATTTACCATTCATTTCAGTTTGAAGTTTTAACCAGCTCAGTTTTCACATATATCACAATAAACTTCTACACAGATTTTAATCAGTGATTGTTCCTGCAAACTGCCACTTTTAGCACAATCTTGTACAAGTTGATAAAAGCTGATAGTGAAGGCATTAGGTTGGGTTGTAATGTATTTTATTATTTACAAATTGGTGTCTCCAGAGCCCTCTGAATGTAAAGGGACTTGTTTACAAGAGCTCCCACACACAGTTTTTAGGTCTAAGGGAATTGGATCCAGCCTTTGGCTTTACTGTGGATAGCTGGCAGGTACATTATTCCTCTCCAGTCCTTCCAACTGCACTGTTCCACTTATGGCATCCTCACAAAAAAAAAGTCTGGAGGGCAGGGTGAGGTTGGAGGAAGGAGCATGCTGGAGCAGCTCAGGCTACACACAGCTCTCTCATCTGAAGGAAACCAATGCAGAACAGAAGGATATTGGTTGGGGGGATACCAAACATGAGGCCATCCTGAACAACAGGTCAGCAGCCAGGAGAGAAGGAATGGCACAGAGGGCAGGAACACTGTAGTTCTGGGGTGCTGAAATGGTTTTTGGGATGCTGATTTGTGCTAAGTCTAACATGTATGGCATGATGGTCATGGCCATACAAGGGAATACAGCATAAAGCAGGCAGAGAGAGTGGTAGAGAGTGTGTAAGTGGTCCAATGTTTAACTTTAAACTGTGTTAAACCCTGCAGAACAGGCAATAACCATTTGCTTGAAATGGAAATCACTGAAATGAAATCATGGTTTCTCAGTCCTACTCATCCCTGGACAAAAGGGCACTGCAATGTGGCAGTCCCAGCAAACAAGAGGACTACATATCACATGGATGCATAAGTAAGAGAGATGAGGGACCAGGAGAGGAGAGGCTGATTGTCTCTGCAAGTACACAACAAAGCCATAAAGGCTGGTCCAGCCAAAAGCTCCTGTCACTACCAAATAAAGCATCCACAGTTACACTAGACTCTTCCCAGTCATGGTTTACTTTTGTGTTTGGTGGGGATTTAATGCTCTGAATCAATCTTCACACTATGAAAATCGTTCCCTTGCCCTTCCAAAACTGGAACAACAGTGTCACAAAATGAGAGAGGTGGCTGGAGAAACCCATCATATTCCCAGCTCCAGAAATACCCTTCTGGCCCTGTGGACACAACTATCAAGGACTTCTGAATGCCAGTGACAGAAGCTACAGCATAGTCCTGACTTTGTTAAAGCCAGTGGGAGATCTGCCTTTGCTTTTGTGGAGTGAGGAGTTCAGATCCATGTTTTAGTCACTGCCCTTGTGTCAACAGGATCTGGAGATGATTTTCATTTACCCAGCAAGCAAAAGTTACAGAGACAGATGTAATAACTAAAGTATCCACATGAAAAGGTACCTTCCAAAACTCTAAGATCTCCATGTAAACAGATTAAGAGCTGGCTGTGACATACAAGAACACTTTAGCTGAAAGACTAACTGGGTCCAAGCAGTGTATTTCAAAATCTACTATCAGAAACCCAACTCCATCAACCCTTTGAACACAAAGATTTGAAAATGTATAGTACAACTGAGTCATCTGGCATCAAAGGATGACTAATCCTTAAAATTTATGAAAACAAACAGTAATTAAGACACCTCCATCATCAGAGACAAAGAAAGAGACCCAGCAATCATGAAACAGCTTTCAGATCTGCCATGCTTATTACAGCTGTTAGAATAAACCAGTCCCATTGAAAATTACATGCAACAAAAATAAACTGTAATCAAGCTTTTAAAAGTCTGTCCTTGTTTTGCTTGATTTTCCAGACTGTAAGATATATGCAGTTCCTGTGGCTATTTGGTATTAAATAACAGTTGGGAAAAAAAAAGCAAAAAAACTCCACAGAAAAGATAATACGTTGAAGAGGCTCATAATGACTTCAGGCAGCAATTTAAAGCCAGTTTTTGTGATTACAGTTAAAATATAGTCCAGCACACGTTCCACTGCCCTACTTCATGCTACACAAGTTAAAGGAATGTTTTGTAAGATGCGGCAAATACTCGAACTGAAGCAGCACAAACCAGAGAAGCTGCTGTGTTTGTGTCCCCTTGTTAACACCTGTTCCACATCCAATGCTGATCTACAATGATGAAGGCTGCAGGTCAGATTTTCAGTGGGTATAAACAGGGATATAGCTCTGTGAACATCATGGGAGTTGGCCTCCTACACAGATCTCTTTTTCTTCTTTGTGTTTTTCTCCCTGGTGTTTATCTTGTACAGCTACTCTCAAGTGAATTACCCAATGCCTTGAGGTGGTCAGTCCTCCACAAATTAACAAGCTTCTTTCAGTTGTCTCTAATGCAACAAAAATAAAAACCCTCAAATCCTCCAGACCCATAAAATATCACTGTTTAAAAAACTCTTTTTAAGAGAAAGACAATGAAATAACCAGACTCAAATGGTGTGTAATTGCTGGCATACCTGCATCAGTATAAACTCTGGGTCTACATCCTGCAATACAGTGTGGTGGTTAAGTAAAAATGAAAATAAAATCTGATAAAAATATGTGGCCTAATGGAAACATCATGGGAATATCATCTCTAGACCTTCTCCAGGAGAGATGAAATCAGGGATTAATAGCAGGAAAAAAAATAAACTGTAAGCAGAAATGTGGAAAACACCTCTAACACAAAGCCAAACTTTGTTGTGGGCAGGAACTTGCAAGAGATGTCTCGGCACAGAAAGTTCTTCATAACAGCAGAACTCATGTGGCTGACAGAGAAATACTGGAGGGGAAATAAACCCAAAAAGTAACTGAATAAGGATACTTTTTGGAAGTACCTATTGCTTCCATATTATGTGTGCTGATATGCTGGAGGGGAAAAACTGTCTAAAAGGAAGACGTAAGTCAACAGGGAATAAAGGTCAGGAGAGGCATCAGGGATCCTGTGGGGCCTGGCAAGTCACTGCTCCAGGGACAGGAGGGCAGGACTGGAATGGTGCCTTCACAGGCACATCATGCCAGCTGCCTCAGAGCCTGGCAGCCATCCACCCTAAAAACACATTTACAGGGCACTGCTCTGGCAAAATCCCTGCCTAAGAAGCGCCTCATGCACCAACAGTCAGGGTGGTGTCATAAGCTGTCCCTGCAGGGAAGTAATGCCCAGGAGACACTGTCCCCTCAGCCACAGAGGGATGGTGGTGTCACTGCTCCAGGGATGGCAGGGAGGAGCCCTGTCCCAGTCCCAGGTGGGAACTGCAGCCCTGCCCCAGCCCGGAGCAGGACCCTGAGGGCAGAGGGACATGGGGAGGCACAACCCCAGGACCTCAGGGGTGGTCTGTCAGCACCTCAGCAAGGGCACAGCTTTAAGAAGGGTCTGGGGGCAGCTGCAGCAATCTCATGACCCATTGGCGAGGCAATGGCTGCTGTGGGGTCTCTGTGTCCTGGACACAAAGAGAGCAGAGCTCTAGACCCTGCCCTGTGCCAGAGCTCCTCATGCTCTGAGGGCACCTCACTGCTTTTCCGCCTTCACCTGTATCAGGGTTTCCTTTGTTTCTCCCATTCCTAAATTGACCTTTGATACCAGGTCCTCCTGCCTGCAGGTCCCACCGAGTACTGCCTGTAATCACCAGCTAAGCCACAGCTAAAACAAAGTGCTGTTTATCCTAATGACAGCAACAGTCACTGAAGAAAAATGTTCCTAAACCTGCAAACATGACATACAGCCATTTTACCTACATGTTCCATTTGTTCTGCAAGGCCTTTTTAACCTCCTCAGAGGCTGGGTAGCTCTGCTGAAGAGCTCGCTCTGAATTCCTGCATTTTTTTTCCATCCTTCTTCAAACCTCTGAACAACTCCCGGGTGACAGCTGAGGAGCTGCTCCTGTATTCCCTCCCTTCCAGGTCCCTTCTCTGCATCTCTCCCTCCTATTAATGTAGTGTAATAATATACTAGGTTAAATTTCCCCAGATCAGCTCAACACTGAATATGCAGAAAGGGCTGAAGTTGGCAGGGCTATGGCTCAAGGCCAACCTGAGGCAAAGCTGAGGTATATGGAGTCATTTATCTCTTGTTTCTTAGTTTGGAAACGAGCAAAAAACCACAAATGTTCAGCTTGGCTATTCAGAATTTGCAGTATAGGTGAGATTTGCTCTATAACATTAACTGTTTTCTGCTACTGGGACCAAAACCACCACAAACAACACCATGCTCAACATTATAAACCCCCAGATAAATTATGGTCTGGTACTTGGTAAATACTTGATTTCACTGGGCAGAAGAAAAAGAATCTGCAGATGTAAATTAAATGCTTTTGCAGACAGAGGAGGAAATTTTTCTGTAACAGACACTAACACCCCTAACTCACACATCCTTGCCACTGTATCAGGAGAGAAATGCAATCCTTTCCTTCCTATCAAAGATCAAAGAGCAACTCCCCACCAGCCTCTCCATGTCAGTCTGATTTCTGCAGTGCTGTGCAGGTGCCTGCTATGTAGAGAAGTGTGTAGGGCCAGAAGAATGGGCTCTCATGGACTCACTCTTACAATGCAGAGCAAAACCTACCTTTCACTAACCCCCTCCCCATGAAATGGAAACCTTAGAAGTGAGATTTCAGGCTTGAAGCCTCTCTACAGCTCCAATTCCACAAGCCCATTAATGGTACTTCACTGGCCAAAGCTCAGTGAAGGCAAAGTAGGGACATGCCTGAACCCTCCAGCCTTGGACTCATGTCCCAAAAACATGGAATGCCCCAACACAAGCACCTCCACTGCTCCTCCCACACTGCCGTGGCCATCTCTTAACCTTGACTACAGGGGCCCTCAGTAAGACAAAGAAAACACCCTTTGCTTTCGCCCGTTGGATGATGCAAACCCACTTGCTGACCTTTCTGGATGAACATTTTTCTAGTGTGAATGGGCCAGCTATGATCTCACTACCTTGTCAATGAGGAGGAAGTGGGGAAAGCCTTTTCAATGTTCAATCAAAAGAAAGCTTTTATGCAGTCTGACATCAGGGGAAAACACAAGCCCTCTTTCCAACTGCTCTGCAGAACAGCTGAGAAGCCTCTCCAAAACCACTCCCCCTACCTTTCCAGCGACCCTCACTCTGGGCCAGCTACTTAATGGCATGAGCAGACATTCAGCTCTAAACGTAGGATTGGCAAAAGGCTCAGAAAACCATCAATTACATCAAAGCTACAAGACGATCTGACTCTGGAGGGCATAAATACGGATTCTGTTCAGAGAGTTCTGGTGTGACAGTGGGGTCAGCCTACAACCTTTACAATGAACATCCTGTTCCTGCTTGACCTCTTGTCCTTTTTTTCCCCTGCTACTTAATGATTGTTTGGAGCAGCCTTGGAGCTTGGGAAAAAAAAAAAGTCCTCCCAAGCTGGCTGACGTATATTGATATTGCTGGTGGCAATATATTTACACAGCCACGAAAAGCAGCTGCTCAGCTGAGCCTACTTTTAGCCTGCACCCTACTAAAGTGCAGGCAAATCTAAAAGCACTACAACCAGAGCAGGGGACTGAATGAGAGAGACTGTGTGCTGGGGAAGCAGCCCCAACAGTGACATCCTGCAAAACCACTGCCAGGGGAAGTTTGCAGCTTCTAGGGAATGCTGTGTGTCCTCATCAGTGGAGAACTTCAATAGCCAAACCTCTGTATCTATTATCCCTCCATCACTGCCAGGGGTAGGGAAGAAGCACAAGGTTCCAATATCACACACAAGTACCATCAGCAAAGTTCATACTACATGTCTCAACTCTTTGCTGGGCCCATCCAGCTTCTTTGCATGTGTTAGTTGCTACACAAAATTAACTGGAAGTTGCATGAAACCCCAAGGCAACAGCATTAAATATTATAACCCTGAGGCACTTTGCTTGTTGGAAAGGCAGCAAGCAAGTGTAAAGTACAATTATTTTTGGAAACACTGAGGGAATCTGCTCAGATGTTTCTCCAGCTTATTTGGATGTGAAAACATTTTTCAGATGTTCAGAAACAGAAAAGTAAAAGAAATCCTGCTCAGACTCATATCTGCACTTATGAAAAACAATGAAATTGCTTAGGTGCCTTATTTTCTGCTTGGACAAACAGCACTAAGTGAACAGCACCTTTCTCAGTAAGAAATCCATTGCAAGTACAGTGATCAGTGGGCAATTTTATGTTCAAGCACGTGTGGTGTTTTTTTTTTTTAGATTCTGCTCTTAAAATACTCAGGGCAACACAAACTCAGAGTCTTCACAATATAAATGCTAAGTGTAAGTCTAATCTCCTACACACAGATGTAGATCAACAGTATTTGTTTAAATACTGATAAAAAATTAGAACACAGTGAAGCCAAATGAACATAAATATTTCACGTAGTATTTACTGGAAAGTTGCAATAGGGATTTTGTCTAATGAGTAAATACAGCATGAAGCTGTTGAGTCTTCTATCCCTGGGGTAAGATAATTTGAAACACATTTTTTTAGATCAAAAGTGTTATGTTGTCAAATATAAAAGCCCAATTTAAGCTGCATAATACTTAATTAAGAAAACAGCATTCCATACTGTGATTTATTTATTTTTTAAGTCCAATGCCCCTTGAGTCATTTTATCTTCTTAACTTTAAGATTTGTACTGCGCGAGATCATGGGAAAGACACAATCAACTTTATTTTCATTACAAAAGAAGAAAACCTAAAGGGAATCCTGTGAAAACCAAACCCAAAACACATGATTTTCCAATGATCATGTAACTTGAAAAGGCCATCTGCTCACTCAAACTGGAGAGGAGCATTCTATCTCATCCCATTGCTACGAGGATGGGTAATAAAGATCCGGGTCTTACAGCACAGCCATGAGAATACACGGAGTTTTCAGACTGAAGAGGACCCTGTGAGGGCTCTGCAGCCAGGACCTGCTCACCTTGACACTTCTGTGATGTATCCGGGATGGCTGGCACTTCACACTGCTGGTGTTGCAACAGCCAGTGCAACGCTTCACCTCCACGCAGGGCGGCCATATCAGGAAGTTGGCCGAGGTGGGATCAATCTGACTCCGAGGTATCTCATAAATAACCGTCCGTGTCTTGCAGACAGCAGGGATGGCCTCCTCTGCGGGCACAAGAAAGTCACACTTACAGGTGAGCAGCTGCTCCCACCTCAGAGCACCCAGACACTTCACACCCGTAGCTGTGGGCTGAGCTGGTGCTCCCAGTTCCCACTGGTTACTGACAAGTCAGTGCTGAGTGTTGTTTGCCCACCACTGAAGAGTGTCTGCTACCAGAGGGAGAAGCTTGATTCGCCCCCAAAAGCCCAGCCCTTAAAAATGAGGGTTTACAATGGCCAGGCTCCCAATAAAGCTCGGAGCACGTACCATTAGGTAAGACAATCCTGGCTCTTCAGAAGTGACAGCAAGCCAGGGGCTCCTCCAGATTTGATGACCCTCTAATACAGCCTCATAGTGACTACATAAAAGCAGCTGCTGTTTTCCAGCACTGGGGTGATCACTGCACACACATAATGTCACACAAACATGCAATACCTAGTAAACACCACCTCAGAAGTTGCATTGAGAATATGTGAATCACACCCAAATTGGCTCAGTTGTGACAAAACTTGCACCAGCTTGAAGCTTTTGAGACTTGTGTTTTCACTTCCAAAACCTTAACATCCCTACATCAGGGAGTCTGGTCCACCCACCATTCTAAAGGGCAATTTTTTTCTGAAGTTATCAAAGCTTTGTACACGGTGGGTTTCATTTAATTTTTTATTTCTTGAATGAGGCAAAACCACAAGAGCAGCATGACCAAAAAAACTTGCAGCTAAACCAATATCCTCCTGGGCCCAGGTAAGGTGAGCCTGCAGAGCACAGCTTCAGCCACAAGAGAATTATGAAGAATAGCTCAGTACTACTGTGTCATGCTGCCATGATCCAACCCATGTATCACTTTCCACCTAGGGACTGGCTAAGAAGTCAAGCTGATATTTCAAAATGGTCCAGAAAAAAACAGTAATTGCAAGGACAAGTTGTTTGATGATCAAGTTCTCCAAAGACAGCTTGGATTTTTTATGGTGGGTTTTTTTTTTGCCTTACAGTGAAAGCAGTGATAGCTTTGGGTTAGATGTGTCAAGGAACTGGAACACTGCCTACACTTCTTCAGTTACTTCTAAAGTACAAGAAGTTCAGGCCTGTCCTGTGCCTGTAACATGAAAATCTAGGCTTAGTTTTGAAAGAGATGCATTTCAATGGACTAAATAGAGTGAAAACTCTTCTTCGCAGTCCCCAGTGCCGCGAACTCAAGAAAATTAACGGATCCAATACTGCAAGAGAGCTGGCAACTCCTACAAGTTATTGAGCATATCCAGTTCCCACTGACTTTTATGGGGAGGCATCCAACACCTTGCAGGGTGAGGTGCCAAGTGTAGCAGACTGTTTCAGAACCGCTGTTCTCTAGAGGCATTCAATGTGACGAGCTCGCCTGCCAATTCACACTGCAAATCCACGCTGACAGCATGCTGTGCTATCTCTGCGTACCACCACAGCTGAAAGTACAAATAGACTGACTCTGAATTACCCATCAGAGATAAGATCATGGATGTTTTCCACAGGCAAATGGAATGGCAGAACACTCAGACCTAATCAGATGAACAAGCATTGCATATAGATCCTATTCCAGTATTGCTTTAAATTTGTATTTGGGCTTTGTTGGATCACCATCATTATTGTTTAATAAGAATAAAATCCCTTGTAAACATGCCTGGTGCCCTATGCAATGATGGAAATCAATGCCCCGGCGTTTCCATCAATGGCTTTTAATTTTTGGGATAAACTGTCTTTCTCTTGTGAATAAAGAGTCAAGCTGTTTCCTTTTGTGGAGCTTCTGTACTGAAAACTCTACCAACTGTTGATGTTTTTTAAAGCACACTGCTGTAGTTGTTCCCCACACTATGAATTATACATTGAATTATCACAGCATTTTCTAACCGAGGTCTAGCTTTCCAACATGCTGCAACAAGAAAGTGAATGTAAAGAATTTGTGCTTGTCTGTCTCCTATGGACATCCTCCAGAAGACAGCCTCTCAGGCAACGGCTCGTTTTGTGCACAAAGAAAGACAGAAACTAGAAATGGCCTTTTTCCTTTTTGTGTGTCACATTTTTCCAGTGGAGTGTCCTGCTTGGCTGACCAAAAGCACCCCCTCTGTTTTCTCTCCCAAAGTACAAACAGCCTGTTTCTTACCAATGCTTCTTTTTCTGCGAATGGGCACAGGACGATTCTCTTGCACATGTTTAGCAGAATGAACACTGTAAGTTCTCAAGTTTGCTTCTGAAACATCATCATATCCTAGAACAGGAAACAAAATATTATACCTCAGGTATGTTATCAGTATCAATGTCACTACAGTGCTGTTCCATACCTATAAATCTGTGCTGTTCACAGGCACAAGACCAAATCCTGCCTCAATTAAGTCTAATGGAACTACTGTTAATGCAACTGCAAGGGCATAAGGTAGGGAAGACATAGATGTTAAATGCCATATATAAGCATGAACAATTAATTCTAATATCCATTTTATTGAAAGACCCCAGAAACAGTCTACACACTATAGCAGAGAACCATATCTGAAGTAGAACAGTTGCATTTTTATGTGAAAAGCATAATACAGCTTTTCTTCCTGGGAAGGTGTAGCAATAGGAACAATAACACTGCATGTGAAATATTTCTTACAAGCATTTTGAAGTTCTGGTATAAGGCTGCAAATAGAAAATATGGTATCACAGACCAAACAACAACAATGCTGCCTCTGTAAATTTTCTCTTGCTTGGTTTTCAGGGCAGTACTAGGATAGAATCAAAAGCAAAAAGTAACTAGCAAGGGTTTCCTTTTAGCCTCTCTGTTGCAGAACAAATCCCCTGTGAAGTATCCTAACCTTTGGAGGGGCATCTGAAGCTACTGCAAACTCTGGGACTGCATCCAGGCCTGTCTTGTTCCCTAAATAAGTCTACCACATGGGTTAAAGGGCCATGAGAAAAAGCAAAGATGGAAAACTTGGCATTTCATTTATGATAAAAAACAACAAAATAACTGCTCCAGCTATTTGGTTTTGTTAAGTGAAGCAGTTCAGGTCGTGTCCCATGCAGTGGGGTTCTGAAAATGACGAGCACAATCTGCAAGTAGGGGATCAGAAAGCTGTAAGCAAAAGGACGACTGGACAGAGATTCCAACACACCAAAACTAAGGTTTTTAGCACTTTGTTGCTTGGAGTGTCCTCTGTAACATCACTGGAGAGTTTCAAGGTTTTGCTGCTGTCTCCAAAAAAAAATGCGACGTGCAGTCAAAAATGTAAATGGATATT
>VYZS01045114.1:0-15883 GCA_013400695.1 Neodrepanis coruscans
TTGCTGTGAGACCTGTTAGTGTGGAGATGTGTGTAGAACTGTTAGTTCATAGATGTAGCTGAAAGTAGAGATACTGTACTGCATGCATGTACATAGGATATAGATAATAAAGAAGGTTTGACTTTGCATCATACTGGTGTCCCTGCGTTCCTCTGGATCCCACTTGAATGCCCGAAAACCGCGACAGACTAGTTATTAATTTAATCCTAAATAAGGAGTTATTATACAGACTAACACAGATACTTGAATGCAACTTGCTTCGCTTGATTTTGGTGTCATAACCACGGAGATGTATTTGACATTCATCTTAATTTTTTCTATATACCTGAGTGCCTCAGAATAACAGTTAATTTTTCAAGAACATTAGGTTGTACATCTGTACAGATATAATCTTAGAAATCACGTATCTATGGGAAGAAATATAATCCTGAGTTAGAAAGGTGAATAAGTGTCAGCAGTTTTTGATTAATTTTATTCCCTCAGGGCAGAACAGCACTAGTGCTTCTTGTCATAATTAGTTTATTAAGATTACATACTTACATTTTCCCATCAATTTGTTAATGCCTACTCTGGGTCTTCTGCTTGCTTTGTTGTAACAAAATTTCATTGCTACTTGTGATAGAGTAATTGGGGGAAAAAAAGTTGTTGCACTAAATGTGTTTCTTTTCCTTTTTCTTCACTTAATTTCTGAAGGATACTTACTATGTAACCTTAGCACAGGCAGGCTGATCCAAACTCCTGTGCAGCGTCCAGGTAATCTCTGAATCCATGTTCCCTTTTGTTTTTCACCAGATGTGCTCCTGCCTACTCTTAACCTATAATATCTAAATAAATTAATTAGATGCATCTATCCCATTATTAACAGTAGATATGGTAGCAACCCAAACTAGAATATCAGACCCAAGTGACTTTTTCTTAAAATTTTCTAAAAAATATCTAATTTCAGCATCTTTGTGTTCACTGACCACAGATTACAGAAGTATTTTGATGGTTTTTGTCCTTGATTTCTCATTTCTTATATTACACAGCATGTTCAGGTTCACAAATGCTCTCTTTGAAAGAGAAAGATAATGTATTGTTTTATACTAAAACCAGCAAGGGTTAATGTACAGCTATAAGAACTAAGATTAGGGTGATTGAGGTTCTCAGTTTTTCACTGACTTAGCAGGTTATGCAAGTCCAGATGATACCATTCTCTTTGGTTAAATGACAAAAATACACTGTGTTGGATGTTCAAATACAACCTGAACTGCATGGATAATCTTTCTCCTTGTAGAGTTGTAGAAGAATATCTGTAGTCACCTAGGACAAGATCTGAAATCCACAAAAGTTATCCTTTCAAAGAAAGGCTAACTTCCCTTCTCACTGACTCAAGTGGGTTCTGAATTAGGTTCTTAATTTAACATGGTGTTTACAATATTAGATCTCTCAAGATGCACAGAAAACAGAAGAGTGATAAAGGGAACCTGATTATAGAAGATATTTCCTTCAACACTATAACAAGGAAACACCATTTGCTCAAAAAATTTAAGTATAAAGTTCAGTCACAGAGTAAACTTTAAGACATCTTGAGTTAGGGGCAGGAGAACTATTTTCTGAAGGGTAAGACCTAATATCTCAATTGACTGCCCATTTCCAACCTGGAGTCCTATCCATTTCTAATTGATTTTCATTTCTTGATCCAGATTGCCCAGCAGGTCTTATCTCAGCAGAGGTTCAGGTATCCTACGCCATTGACGTGTGGTAACCGAACTCATAACAAATTCTCTTTATGAGAATGGTGCATTTATTCTGTGCGTGCAGGGAGCAGGTTACAGACTCGTTCCAAAGACCCACTTCCCAAACACGTGATCCCCCGGGTCTATGTACCCCTCCTCAGTGCTCATTGCTGATTGGCCCCCGTGTTTGAGGCCCTCCCCATTCTCTGCCCCATCCCGGGACCCAGAACCCCCTCCCACTGAGGGCTGAGCTGCCACTGCCATTGCCCCACTGCAGGGAAACACATTCCCCTTGATGAGACCTTGAGATGTTGTTGCAGTTGGCTGTTGTGATATCTAGTTCTTGCTCTCTCTGCCTCCTTATCTGATGTTCATGTCTGGTGCTTACAGGGACTCTTCTCATGTTAACCCTGTGTCTGACAGCAGGGCCTTGGCTCCACTCCCCAACCCCTCCATGGGCACCCCCAGATCCCAAATAGTTCTCCCACCCCTAAATCAATCTTACCACTAAATAAGTACTTGAAACTTTGAAAAATGTGAATGCCTCTAAGTGTACTAAGGGTCTATAAANATCAAATTCAATTCTTCTAACAGTTGTGGTGGGTTGCCCCTGGCTGGATGCTAAGTGCCCACTAAAACTGTTCTGTCCCTCCCCTCCTCAGCTGGATTGGTGAGATAATATAATAAAAGGTTCATAGGTAGAGATAAAGACAGGGAAAAATCATTCACCAATTACTGTCAGGACAAACATGACTTGGAGAAAAATAAATAATTTACTGCCAGTTAAATCAGAGTGAGAATTAGAAATGAAAACAAAATCTTAAAACACCTTCTCTCCACCCCCCTTTTTTTCCAACCTCCTGATTGTCTCTGTCTCCTCCACAAAGCATCACAGGCAAACAGGGAATGGAGACTGTGGTCAGTTCATTGCACGTTGTCTCTGTCACTCCTTTTTCTGCATGGGGAGGGCTCTGCACACTCTTACCCTGCTCCAATGTAGGGTCCCTCACAAAGGAGACACTTCACGAATTTTTCTAACATAGGTCCTTCCAATGGGTGGTAGTTTTTCACAAACTAGTCTTGCGCGGGTCTCTTGCATGGAGTGCAGTCCTCCAGGAACAGATAGATCTAGTGTGGGTCCCCCACAGGGTGTCAAGTCCTGTCAACAAATCTGCCACTGCATGGGCTTCTCTCTCCACAACACCACAAGTCCTGCCAGAAGCCTCCTTCAGTGAGGGCTTCCCAAAGGGTCACAGCCTCCTTCAGGGGCTCCTCCATCTACCTGTTCTGTTGTGGAGTCCCCCATGGGCTGCAGGAGGACGTCCCGCCTCATCATGGTCTGCAACCATGGATTGCAGGGGAATCTTAGCTCCGGCACCTGGAGCACCTCTTTCCACTCCCTCTCCTCTGACCTTAGGATAGGGCTGTTGCTCTCATATATTTTTATTTGTCTCTCCTGGCTGGTGTTTCATGGCCATTTTTCCCCCTTTTTAACCAAAGGTGCTGCCGCTATTTCTCATGGGCTCAGCGTTAGCCAACGGTGGATTCAGATTGGAGACAGCTGACATTGGCTCTGTCAGACATTGGGGAAGCTTCTGGCAGCTTCTCACAGAAACCATCCCTGTAGCACCCCAGTACAAAAACCTGGTCATGCAAACAGAGCATGACAGTTTTTCCCATTTTAATTGCTCACTATTCATGAGTACAGTTTGGAGAAGGAATAGTCTTTTCTTACTTATTCTGAAAAAATATGTTTCACCACTTGTTTCTCCCTTTTTCAGAAAAATAAAACTTACTGCTTTTCTAATCCAATCTTTGAAAAAAAGCCTTCAGTTGCCCCTCTTCTTGAATTTAACTTTTCTTTGTTTAAATGATGGTTTTGGTCTTACAGATCATGCACTGGATCAGTGATTCCAAGTTTAATTTTGCCTTAAAGACAGTATTTAAAATTATTTTCTCATATTCAACCTCTATATAAAGCATGTTCTACTCAGGCTATTTTATGTCAAGAAAGAGCAGAACATTTAAGGATGCTTTTAAAGTATTCCAAAGTGTTACCAAACAACCATAAGGTCACTAATTCAAGTTACCATTTTAGAACACATATTACACTTAACATGCACTTTAAATCCCTGCTACAAAGGGATACAGCTAGTCATTATGCTCTCTGCATAAACAATCTTCAAATGTTAAAGACAGGTTAAATGAGAACTAATCGAAAGCCAATTAGGAATGCAGCTAGTACAAATTTTTCAATAAATACATTTTAAAATTTAAGAGAATGAAGTAAAGAAGGCAGAGTAAATAAGCTTGTAAAAGGAGGGATAAAACATACTGAGACAAAAATGATTGAGAAAAAGACCTGTGCAAAAGAAAATTACTTAATAATTATGAAGATATGTTATAACTTAATAGCTTCTGCAACAAGGAGATAAAAACAAACAAAAAAGTTTACTAAAGCATTTAATAATAGTACTCATAAATTACTAATTCAATAATTTGTTTAACAATTACCTGTATGAAGAAAATTTTGTAATCAATACAAACTGAAATATTGTACCTAATATTCACTATTTGATTTGATTTGACTTGATGAATCAACTTCTAATTTGTATTCACATGAATTTAGCTATATTGTTTCCTTAGAGATGTGGGATAAGTGAAGATAGTAATGAAGCAAACAATATTGGACAATATCTTCTTCACAGAAATTGGATTATAAATTGACAAATTAATATCGAAAGTATTGCAGTTCTTAATCTATTGCCAAAAGAGAAGAGTAATGGCACTAATTTGCCTAAGGTGCTTTAAAAAATCAAATTCAGAAAATAGAAGAATACATTGATATAATGTTGTAGAAACCAACAGGCTGTTTTGACTTGTTCTCAGTATTTGGGGTTTTTTACTACTATATCCTGGTTTTGGTTTTTTTAATTCTGTGTATTTCAGATAGAATATAAACGACCTCAGAGATTATTAAAAAGGAGTGTGCTCAATGGCAATAACATTTAAAATCTTTTTAATATCACCACTGTCTTTATATTGTTCCATTCAGATATCCTTCCAAATCTAGACTATTTATTGAAGTCCGAGAGTCATTAGGTTGTCCCTATTGTATGGAGTTGTCCTCAGTTTGGAGCCAAGAAATACCTTTAGAAAAAGGCATAAGAAATGTCAAGAAAGCAGATTTTACCCTTTCATCACAATTCTCAGGCTCTAAATAGTCACAACACTCCCTAATATACAGGGCTACTCAATCATCTGTTTTTTCTTGCTGATTCCAAATAGTTTATAACCACCTGTTGCAGCACTCCAGAAGTGCAAGTTATCCCACCACATTTCTAAGACTGCTTACATTGTACTTTTCCAGCTGTATAAGGTTTTCCAATGCCTCAGATTTGTTGCCCGTTCCACATGCTTTGGTGCAGATAAATTTCAGTTGGCTATCAATCCTGCCACCTTTATAACGGAAAAAGCCCTAATTCCTGTGTAACTGTTCTCAGATGCTTCCATACTCTCTAAGATTCAACACCCACCCCTGCTGCACTCATTAGTACAGGGGCATTTCAAATGTGCTAGTGTCCTCAGCACACTGTGGAGCAGATCGAAGAAACTCACTAGGACACTGCCCCTTGAACACTGGCATGCCACTCCCAGGCTTGTATCCAGAGAGCCTGGTTTTATCCCTTTCCACCTTCCAATCTAGTTTAAAACTAGCCCTGCTAACTCCTGAATGAAGATCCTTTTCTCCCTCTAAGGGAGGTGCACTCCATCTGACAGCAGCAGGCCTGTTGATTAAAACGCACAAAATTCTGCCAGTGACATCAGTCTCAGAGTCAGATATCGATCTGCTGGATCTTCCTATTTCTTTCTTCATCATAACCTGCAACTGGAATGACAGAAAATACTACTAAACGTGTTCCTGATCTCCTAACCAGTTTGTCCTTAGGTGCTGAAGTCTCATTTGATTCTCTTGGATGGCTTATTGCAATTTTGTTGCTGTCTATATGAAAAAGCATCAATAATCTGTGGGCTATATGAGAGTAGGATGTTTCTTCATGTCTTTAGCACAGGCTCCATGGGGGCAGCAGATTTCTCTAAGTGGGTCCAGTCTGCACATTGGTCTTCTTGTTTCTCTCAGAAGAAAGTCTCTTATGACAATGACCCATCATTCTTTTTCTCTGTATGGAAGCAGTTTTGCCACAGAAAGTAACCTCAGCAATTAACCTCAGTGACAACCCCAATCTAGATGAACTACCCTCCTCATTGCTGTTCAGCTCCACTTGCAGAGCCAGGGCACCTGAGAAGGTGGGGTACTAATGGAGGAGATGCACCAGCTGTTCAGGGCAGGAAATTGTCAGTACTCCTCCCTCTTCCTTAAGTCATGATGTTCTGCAGAGTGAAGAGATGATAGGGAATCTCCTGTATCCTGCCTACCTGACCAGTTTGTTGCTGGGAAGGTGTCTTGTAAGTAGTACCTCTCTCTGCTCAGACTCTCTGGTACTGCTCAGCGTCCTTACCTCCTCCCACAGCTCTGTCAGTAAGCGGAGGAATTTCTCTCCCCCGGCTGTGCTCACTGCTGCGCTCCAGGTCTGGTGTAAGAATAGGGCACACCCTGCAGCTGAAACCTCGGCAGGCAAAGGCACAAGGTGAGATATAAGTAGGTAGGACTGTGAAAGGATAATAAGAAAACAATCTCTGGTAGTGGCAAAGATGAATAGAGAAAGACTTGGTGTATTGCAAAACAAATGAAGGTGATAAGACCAAGAAGGCTCTGTTGTCCTCTTCATGTCTTTTTTCTCTCACCTCTTCCCTTCCCTCGTTTTTTTAAAAAAAAATCTTTACTGGAAAAAGTTCATAATGATGAGGATCTTGGCACAGTTAATACCTGTAACATCAAGATAAAAACCAGACTAGGGCTGGGAGAGAATGTCCAAGGATAAAGTTCCATGATGTAGGTGACCTGATTTACAGGCTTGATGTTGCCAAAAATGGGAGATGCCACATGTCTTGCCATGTGCAGACATAAACATCCATAAACCAGCATTGTTAGTCACGTGTTCTCAGTCTTCTGTGCTGGCTCTGGCATTTATCTGACCCTGTGCTGAACCAGTTCAGCTTGCTAAATAGGCAAAAAGCATATCTACCAACAGTTACAAGAAGTGATTGTTTATTCAACAGTAGTTCACAGGAATATTATTTCCAGGAATCACACCAAGACTGAAATCACATTTTCAAATAAAAAAGCTGTACAGGTAAACTGTATATTTTTGTTATCTTCTGTGATCATGTTCTCTCACTAACCAAAAGCACATACTTTTCAAGGATTTGCTTCCAGGTCTTCTGTACAANGGCGGTGCGGGAGCGGTGCTGGGTGTGGGTGCTGGGTGTGGGCGGTGTGAGGGCAGTGTGGGGACGGTTCTGGGCTGTGCGGGGGCGGTGCAGGGGCGGTGCTGGGCGCTGTGAGGGCGGTGCGGGGGCGGTGCGGGAGGCGGGGACGGAAGCGGGTGTGTGTCAGCGGGCGGGGCCCGCGTTGCCGGGCGGAAGCGCGGCGGCGGTTGGTGTTTAAAGGCTCCAGGGCGGCAAAGCGGCGGCAGCGCGGCCTGAACGGCGCTCGGAGCGGCCTTGGCCCCGACAGCCCCCGGCGGAGCGGAGCGGGGAGATGGTCTCCAGAGCCGCTGATCAGCTGCTGATCGTTGTCTCCGTGCTGGAAGGTAACGGGGGAGCGAGGGGCGGGAGGGTCGTGGCCTCCGGGCTGCTGCTCGCCGCCTCCGTCCTGAAGGCAGCGTACGAGGGGTGGTCGCTGCCTCCGGATGTGTTTTTCTCTGTGGCGTGAGTGGGGAAGCCCAGGCTGCATTGAATAAACCGGTGATGTTATTGAATCTGTGAAGGAGTGTGTCTTAAGGCTAGGATTGGCTACCCTTCCGTTCGGGTTTGGAGGTATTTACCCAACGTAATATCTAAAATAAATGAGGAAAGCAGCAATCAATCAAATGCTTGATTTTTGGGTGGCTTTTAAATTTTTTTAAGCAGTAGTCTTGTGGGGGGTTTTTTTGGCATGATTCTTTTTCTTTGTCAAGTAAATCCTAGAAACTCTCCATCCATTTATGTAGTTCACCAAATGAGTTTAGCAAAATGAGGTCCTGTCCCCTGACATGCCCATAGTCCTCTCCCCAGACTATGATATAAGTAAATTTTAAGTGTTCATTTCCTTTTTCTTGTTTAAATTGTTAATTCTTGAATACGGGATGATGTTGAACCCAGGACAAATCATACACAGTTTCAGGCACTCTCCAAATCTGGTAGTGACTTTTTTTTCCAGCAAAGTGACTGTAAAAACATCCTTCACTACTTTTATAAGATGATGTTCTTATACTTACATGTGTGACGTCCGTAACATCTGCAGTTGAAACAAAACATTCCATCTCTCTCTCATCTGCTCACATATCTATTGCCAATCATAGATTTCTTGAATTGTACATATTGCCTATCTTCTTTCTATCTGTTCTTTGTTACTTAGTGTTTTGTTTCTGGATGCTTCACAAATAGTCTGTGCCATGTTATGTTCTTTGTCATACTTGTGCATCGTGTAAAGACTCTTTCCTCTTAATGTAAAAAAACATCTTGACAGTAAGTGCAGGGAAGGTGATGCAGGGAATTGGTTCATGAACTGAACTCTTGAGGAAGTGGAGGGAAGGTGATACAGGAAATTAATTTTATCTTATTGGTTCATACCATAAATCCAAGCTCTTGCTTCTTTCTTAGTGATGGCACACTCTCTTACAGGACGCTGTTTTCCAAAACGACCCAAGCACATGCTTATAGTTGAAGTGAAGTTTGATGGTGGGCAGTTGGCTACAGATCCCATAGAACACACTGATGAACCAGAATTTGCTACGGAGTTGGCTTTCGAACTTGCTAGAAAAACACTTCATCAGCACAGGTAATGTTAAGAAGTTAAGTCTAATTTGGAGATAAAATTTAATTTTCTTGTCTTTACAGTTACTGAAATGTAGTTTTTGTGTTCCTGAATTGATTTTTAGAAGATTTCTTTACTCTCCTGTAATGCTATCATACTGAAAAAGGTAGTAAATGGCAAGATAAGTAATGCCTAAAAATTCTAAGGGTATGTTTTTACACTACTGAAAAAAACCTTACAGGAGCTTAGAGCAAATTAATAATGCTGTAATTCAAGCATTGGGTTCAATCTTTCATATGTATACTGTGACAAAAAATAACCTACTTTACATAGGCTTTTCAGGTTTTAAGTTGTTCTTGAAAATGTCAAGGAGAAGAGCTGAGGAATTGAATGTTATTCATTTTAGCTTACAGGTTGTATTATTACAATATTATTTTCAAAGAAGTTTAAAAGGCCATATTGTTTTTGTTTGACAAGAGAAAGATGCCTGCATGTACCACATGCTGGACACCTTATCTGGGCCTCTACATACTTATATAAAAATCTTCTCCCTAAGTCCTGTTTTTAAGATACCCTTAGAAGAGATATTCAAATTTCATGTGGGATGCTGTACTTACTTCTTGTATGTTGATGAGTCAAATTCCAATTCCCACAAAACTAAACCACTTCTTCATTCTCTTGCTTGATGATGAGTTTTTATATGTTCAGTATAAATTCAGTTTCTGATCTAATGGAACTAATTATGTAACGAATAACTTTTGTGCTATAGGTATGCTTGAAGCTTATGGATTATTTTTGAGAACTACTTGCAGAGATAACTTTTAGTATTTCATCTGAGTTGCTCTTTCAGGCTGCAGCGGACACCTATCAAACTCCAGTGTTTTGCATGGGATCCTGTATCTTCAGCTAAAGAGGATATAGGCTATGTAGTATTGGACTTGAGGGCTGCACAAGAAAACAAGCAGGTATGTTATAGGGTATGAAGCTTTCAAAATATATGTTTTAGTAGCCATACTGTTGTTTTGGAGTATGACTCTAAGTCATTATGTATGGGGGGGTTTTGTTATTTTTTTTTTCTTTAGAGGGGAGACAATGATAACATAAACAAAGATACTGTTGTACTAATCTTGCTTACTTCTGAGTTTAGTAATTTGAACACTTGCAACCAATAATTCTATACAATTTCATTATTTAATCACCTGACANACCTTCCAATCTAGTTTAAAACTAGCCCTGCTAACTCCTGAATGAAGATCCTTTTCTCCCTCTAAGGGAGGTGCACTCCATCTGACAGCAGCAGGCCTGTTGATTAAAACGCACAAAATTCTGCCAGTGACATCAGTCTCAGAGTCAGATATCGATCTGCTGGATCTTCCTATTTCTTTCTTCATCATAACCTGCAACTGGAATGACAGAAAATACTACTAAACGTGTTCCTGATCTCCTAACCAGTTTGTCCTTAGGTGCTGAAGTCTCATTTGATTCTCTTGGATGGCTTATTGCAATTTTGTTGCTGTCTATATGAAAAAGCATCAATAATCTGTGGGCTATATGAGAGTAGGATGTTTCTTCATGTCTTTAGCACAGGCTCCATGGGGGCAGCAGATTTCTCTAAGTGGGTCCAGTCTGCACATTGGTCTTCTTGTTTCTCTCAGAAGAAAGTCTCTTATGACAATGACCCATCATTCTTTTTCTCTGTATGGAAGCAGTTTTGCCACAGAAAGTAACCTCAGCAATTAACCTCAGTGACAACCCCAATCTAGATGAACTACCCTCCTCATTGCTGTTCAGCTCCACTTGCAGAGCCAGGGCACCTGAGAAGGTGGGGTACTAATGGAGGAGATGCACCAGCTGTTCAGGGCAGGAAATTGTCAGTACTCCTCCCTCTTCCTTAAGTCATGATGTTCTGCAGAGTGAAGAGATGATAGGGAATCTCCTGTATCCTGCCTACCTGACCAGTTTGTTGCTGGGAAGGTGTCTTGTAAGTAGTACCTCTCTCTGCTCAGACTCTCTGGTACTGCTCAGCGTCCTTACCTCCTCCCACAGCTCTGTCAGTAAGCGGAGGAATTTCTCTCCCCCGGCTGTGCTCACTGCTGCGCTCCAGGTCTGGTGTAAGAATAGGGCACACCCTGCAGCTGAAACCTCGGCAGGCAAAGGCACAAGGTGAGATATAAGTAGGTAGGACTGTGAAAGGATAATAAGAAAACAATCTCTGGTAGTGGCAAAGATGAATAGAGAAAGACTTGGTGTATTGCAAAACAAATGAAGGTGATAAGACCAAGAAGGCTCTGTTGTCCTCTTCATGTCTTTTTTCTCTCACCTCTTCCCTTCCCTCGTTTTTTTAAAAAAAAATCTTTACTGGAAAAAGTTCATAATGATGAGGATCTTGGCACAGTTAATACCTGTAACATCAAGATAAAAACCAGACTAGGGCTGGGAGAGAATGTCCAAGGATAAAGTTCCATGATGTAGGTGACCTGATTTACAGGCTTGATGTTGCCAAAAATGGGAGATGCCACATGTCTTGCCATGTGCAGACATAAACATCCATAAACCAGCATTGTTAGTCACGTGTTCTCAGTCTTCTGTGCTGGCTCTGGCATTTATCTGACCCTGTGCTGAACCAGTTCAGCTTGCTAAATAGGCAAAAAGCATATCTACCAACAGTTACAAGAAGTGATTGTTTATTCAACAGTAGTTCACAGGAATATTATTTCCAGGAATCACACCAAGACTGAAATCACATTTTCAAATAAAAAAGCTGTACAGGTAAACTGTATATTTTTGTTATCTTCTGTGATCATGTTCTCTCACTAACCAAAAGCACTCACTTTTCAAGGATTTGCTTCCAGGTCTTCTGTACAAAGTATGTACAAAAAGTACCTACAACCTGCCTTGAAGAAGCTGACAGTGATAGAAATTTAAGAACTCATACTGTGAACAGAGAGGTGCTTGTCAAATGCAATGTTTTACAACAGAAGATGACATGACAGAAAATAGCAGCCAGAAATTAACTTGGGCAGATTCAACTCAGATATATGAAAATGTCTTTTTGGGAAGTGTTTCGGCACCAGAATGAATTCTTGCAAATGGAAAGTGGTTCTCCCCTCTTACGATGTTTACAAACCATGACTCAGCATTGTTACAGGGTATGTGTGTTACTAAAACATGAGGATTTTATGTCAGCGCAAAGACATAAAATCTTTTATGTCTTAAATAAAATCTACTAGACAGCAAGGCTGTCTAATAAACAAAACACCATTAACTTAAATATAATTCATTTTGCTTCACAGTCAAGACATACATGTGTGGCTTGGGATGCCAAGCGGGGAATACGCTAATTCCTGGTATTACTCCTTAACTTATTATTACTTCACGTGGAAAACAGGTGGACCCTAAAATATTACCTAAGCAGGACAAAGCTACGTTTCGCTAGGACTGGGTTCAGATCGTCCTGCCCAGATACCGGGCAAAAAAAAACAAAACGAGACTTCCCTCTCTAAGANGTAGTGGAACGTGTTAGGCAATCATTTCTAGCCCCTTTTTGCAGCGTGGAGTAAGCACAATACAATTGTTTATGTGAATTTAATTACCCAACACTCTTACATTGAGCTTAATCAAACATGACTTTGACATGGGCTGTAACAGGACCCTGGTGTCTTACTTTGACATCACTCTTAAGGATTTGCCATGCAATACATACTGTGCACTTTCAGTTGAACTTGAAGGTTTTTAAGTATAAGTACTTAAAGATCTGTTGCATGTTTCTGTTCTCTACTAATCACTGGAAAAGATGATCTTAGTCATCTTCTGGGAGCCATTCTATTGAATCTTTTAATAGTATAGTCAAAATAGACCTAACTTTCAGAAATTAAAACCAAGATGTATTTCAGTAGATGAAGTGCTAGAGCCAAGACTGAGTTATCTTTAATAGTAGTATGTTATTTTTTCTGGGTTTTTAAAATGCTTTTGGTTTTTTTTTATTATGTAGGCTCCCAAATGGTATCATTTGCTCGGTAACAAGTACCCTAAATTTAAACCTGAAATACTAGTAGGTGTGGCATTGGAGACTGATTCAAAAGCACTGGCTCATAATTTTAAAGCCAAGGAGGCACCCCCTAGACCAGGGAAGGGTAAGTAACATAGTATCACTCACTTTCAATTAAAATGGTTCTGTACAGGATGAACACCGGACTTGTTGCAAATATGTTAAGTATCCAGAGAATTTAATTTCACAGCATTCCAATGCAAATCCCTTACAGGCGATTAATGTATCGGTGATAAATTTTTCAAGGATGCTTTACGGTGGTAGTTGTGTGACTTTTTAGGTAGACTAGTTACAAACCAACTCATCTTTAAAATGCCATTCAGGGACTCATAGATAACTCCCATAAGCATTTTACATATATTTCTAGGCTTTAGAAAGTTCTGTAATGAAAGAAATAAGAAAAGAGCTTCTCTTCAGAATGTAAAGTTTCAGTAGTTTGGGCTTGGAATTGTAAAATAGTAAAATGTTTCATTTGTTGGGTAGGCTTGCTTCTCTTTTTCATGTGTTTTTCTTCTAATCTTTCAGTGCTGAAATCATGTCCTATTGTTAAGTTTTTTGTAGTGATGTCTACTTAGAATTGGAATGAATCCCAATAGTGTATTCTCTTGTTCATGTCTCTCAAAGGAAATGTGTAATGTGTCAAAAATCTGTTGGAATTCAAATGTTAACACTAGTAGGTATCTTCATGTGCTGTGCCTTTCTTGTGTTTTTGTTTTTCTTTTAGTGCAGGTTAACTGTTTTAAAAATCAAAACTCAAGTCTTAAAAATCTGATTTAAGACCTCTAAAACAAAAACATATTTACATCCCTACAGATGGCCCACCCAAAAGTCTATTTAATTTTTGAAGAATGAACCTCTAGTAGATTAGTGGATTTTCTCCTACTTACTTTATAGTACTTTGTGTTCTTGGCTCGAGGGTAAATTTTTCCTAATTCTAAGTTCATTGTCTGCTTATGATCTGTGGCTGTGATTTTGTAAAAACAAAGTGGTCTGTGGTAGTAAGCGTTTTATAAGGCTTCTGGCCCAGACTTCACTGACTTGGCTGCATTTCAAGATTGGTTAAGTTTCAGTGTAATTACATAGCTTACTCCATTATTTCAGGTTCACAATGCAACACAGGGAACTTTCCATATGTTAAGTTTGTAAAGGAGACAAGGAAATGTAAATGATTCATTAGCCTGCACTTCCCTTGTGATCTTTGTGCCTGCAAACTCCCCTACCCCTCTGACACTGGCAGAAAATACAAGAAAAACCTTCTGCCTTCACCTAGCCCTGTTTTCCACTTCTTGCTTTCTGTGGAATAATTGCTACAAATGAGTTTGCCACTTTTTTACTTTGTTATGTCACCTCAAAATTAGTCAATACCTTACTTAGGTAATGGGGGAAAACAAATGTATGGGGCTTTCAATTGTAAAGTTAGTATTCCAGGCATTAGATGTGACGAAGCTAGATTACCCAGTTCTAGTCTAGTCAGACAGTTTGCTTTTTAGGATTGATTTTCTTTCTTTTTTGTTAGTTGACCTCAGTTGTCTGAAGTTTCCAGTGTTTGAAATGAAACCCTTTGGTTCACAAAATGCTAGGTGATATTTCTGTTTGGTACAACCTGAGGAGCTTTTAGGTGTTGAATTTCTGGCACTACAGAGCAGAAACTAGTAAACCAGTGTTTTATACACTGAAGACTTCGGATACAAAATCTTTAAATGACACATTGCAAAAGCCTATTTCGTGATACATCATACTTGTTTCAACAGATTGTCATCTGCAGTTACTGTCTTGCATTTCCTTTAATAAGAAAAATAAAGAAACAGTATGATAGACTGTAGCCTAATGAAGTAATCTTCCAGTCACTGATGTTACTGTAACATTAAATAAAAATATGCACTAGGATTCCGCCCAGCAAAGTGTTCAAAGTTACATCTGTGTCCGCTGAGTAGAAATTTTCATAATTATTTTTGTAGCTATACCTAATATACCTAGGGACTTCTTTTGTTTTGCAATGCTTTGCTCCCGTGTATCAAGATCTGTATTTGTAATCTTTCTCTCCGCATGTACACAGCTTAAAGGAAATATTTACAATTACATATCAGATTGCTGCAGCAATTAATAAGATCATTAGCTACTTATGGTTTTTATTTCTCTCTAGCACTTGCCCTTCCTCCTGGTCTAAACCCTGAAAGTATTGTACCTGTCTTGAATGAAGAAGAAGGCTATCATCAGATTGGACCAGAAAAATATTGCAGAGACTACTTTGTCTTGTCCATAACCATTGCATTTGCCACACATTTGGAACAGGTCTGTTTCCTTTGTATGTGTAGTTTTTAATATGTTTAATCTTTCATTTGTATTTTCACCTTCCCGTGCCTTATTTCTAGTTACAATTTTTTATTGTTTTATGAATTTCCAGCAATATTGCAGTATTCTTGCTTTGTCTCATATTGAATTTATATACATTAATTTTCATTTTAAAACTTCATGTGTGTCAAATTACAGATGAAATACAGTTTGTTTGGAGTGCTGAAGCTGTGTTTATAGAAGTATGCGTGGTTTAAAGTATTGTATATAAAGTGTGTGTGTGTGGATAATACCAGTCTGCAGTGTGGTAGCCACTTGTTGAACTTCAAACAAGGTGAAATACTTTCCAAATATGTAAGATAGATGAAACAGAAGAGTTTATATGTTGCCTAGTGGAAGGACTTATTAGCGTGGCACTTCTTCCAAGATGATAATTGTTTCAGCTTTAGACATCAGCTGCTGTGTTTATGCTGTACTGCGCCACACTGATACACATTCTATGATACATCCAAGTTACTGTGAAAGTTATGACTCCAAGCCAGCATGGTTTTAGTTGATTTAGAACTCATAGGATATAATAAACTTTTATCAGTCTTATCTTTTTTTTTATCAGGGAAAATAATTTTACATCTAGGACCTTTAGAAATAAATTATTTTTGTGATCACTCTAGGGTGGCTTGTGCCTTTTTAGGGTTGAACTCAGAGTTGAAGTTGGCTACAGAATGAAGAAGCTGTTTCAGTCTNATAGAATGTCTCTAGCTGAATCTGGGAAGCATTTTTGTTTCCACAGCTAAGGTTGTATTACAGTATTTTGGTTCAAATGTAAGTTGATTCTCTTGCTGATGTGACAGAAGCCCTTTTAGCAAATTTCCCAGCTCAGATGGAGTGCAGTCTCTTTTTTTTTTT
>VYZS01045116.1:0-13718 GCA_013400695.1 Neodrepanis coruscans
TTTTTTTTTCTAATTGAAGAGACGATGAACATGGGTTTTGCCTGAATTAGGAAACACAGACTCTGATTTTCATGTTACTTAAATTTTTACCTTCAAGGGTTGTGCACTGGTTCCATGTCCCTACAGCCATGGGACTCAGTTAGGGACTGAGATGAGAGTTACCTTAGAAATTTTAAAGAGTGAAAGTCTATAACAGGCATCACAAAATCTCTCACTAGTGCAGAGAAAGCCCAATCCAATTAAAGTTCCTGGAAAGACTCTTATCCAGTTCAACAGGCTTTGCATTTGACTCCTGTTAGTTTTGTGGATTTTTGACACTGATACAGTTTCAAAGATGGATTTTTCAAAGGGTCCTTCCCTAGGTAAAATCTAAAGGCATGGCTGTGCTGCCAAATCAGTCTCTCTTATCTTGACCTGAATGGTTCTGTGATGCTCTGTGCAATTTGCTGCTGCGATGGAGCCACGGGTGGGCTGCAGGGGTTGGATCTGGCTGCAGCTGATGCTCCTGAGAGCAGGCACAGAATTCATCTGGAGCAAAAGAACCCCCTTTCCAAATTTCCCCAAACCATTTCATTTGAAACTTTGGGTATCGGTAAAATTGACATCTGGCTTTTCAGTGGAACATGACATCTCCTCTGCAGCTGCTTAGCCATAATTATTTATTTAGACGCTGACAACTGTGTCTGTAGGAGCATTAATTCATCAAGATGTTGTGATCAGGTTAATGGGTCTAAACCTGGGAGGCGTCTAACAAAACCGGTGAGGCAGAGGCAGAGGTGGTCGTTGCAGAGCTGCTCAGGAGCTCTGTGAAAAGGCCCATTGAAAGAACTCTTTTCAGCTGGGAAAGGATGATTATTTCCAAAGAAAGAAGAATAAAGGGAGGAATTTTTTTTGACACACCAAATACATTGTATGCTCGAAATACCACTCAGAAGGTAAATGCCTGTGGCTGGCATGAAGGTAAAAACATTCTTCATATGCAAATCCATCTGAAAGTAGCTCAGATGGACCAGAGGGGTGTGAGCTGAGCAGCCTCTGACAAGGGTACAGTGTGTGCTGTTAAAGTACTGCACCATTAATATTGCATGACATTTTCTCTCCGTGTTCAAATTTAGGTGCTATTAAGGCTAATGGGAGATGCCCATTCCCCGCAGGGGAGGTTTTCCCAAAATGCAGGGCCTGCAGAATGTATCCAGCACAGCTGATCTACAGCTGTTTGCTTAGGGGTGGCAGGATGGGCTCGGAGTGGTGCTGGGGATGACAGCGCAGTCCTCGGGGCACAGCCAGGCTCTACTCCAGCTCCAAATAGGCCAAGGCACAGGAGGGTTTGGAGACAGGCTGGGATGGTCCGTCAGAGCTGTCACTGAACAGTTCTCTAATATGAATCTCTGCGGGGGTGGGTGGGCAGGAGGCACAGCTGGGCGCACGCTCACAGGGCAGGTTAGTGGGGGAAAGGAGCTTATGGTCTGCTCATGCATTTTCTTTCCCTCCAGTTTCTCTCCTTGCAAAGATGTTTCCTTAAATTCTGTATTGTCTAAGGCTGGATTTCTGACTTGAGCCATTTTGTGGGTTCTTCTCCACTGTTGTTTGATGATCTTAAAGTAAAACCTCATCTCCAACCCTCTCATTTTTGAAGAGAGTGGGTAACCTGTTCTTGGATCTTAATTTTTACCTGTTTTCCGCCTTTACAATGGGATGAACCGAAAGTGTGCACTTGAACATCTGGTGAATATTGTTGTGGGGGCAGAGGGTGTTACAGCATATGGGCTGGCTCAGCCCTTTTTAGCCTGGCCCTATTCCTGTGGCAACAGCACTCTCCACCATAACCCACAAACCAGCTCTTTTTCCCTCCTTCCAATCTTGCAGCAGTGCCAGGAATGGGGATGACAGTCCTGCACGTGGGTGCTGGGATTGCCAGGAGAGCAAAATAACAGGTTGAAAAGGGAGAAGGCTTGAGCTTCCAACAGTAACTCAGTGACATGGCAAGCCAAGTGTGTTTGTCTGTGGAGCAGGTGGGACTGAGTGACATGGCAGAGGGATAGGATGGGATGAGATGGGATGGAATGGGGAAAAACTGCATGGCATCCCCCTCTGCACATGGGGACAACACCATGACCCCAACATCCTGATGCCACACCCCTTCTCTCCCTGTGAGTGCAACAGGCTTTCTGAGCAGCTCACAGCTCATAGGGGAGATTTTGGCTCCCCTAGTTCACATTAACCCCTTTGCTTTGCTCTGGTGGCTCTGTGCACAGTCGTGGGTGGCAGGGACACAGAGCATAGGTGGCACCACAGGAGCAGCCTGGCCCCTGCTCAGCTGGGGCAACATGGCCAGGGAGGGGAGACTGCTGAGAAGAGGAGCAGATATAGAAGGAGTACAGATGGAGGGAAAGGAGAGAAAATTCACACACAATCTGGAGCGAATGAACTAGGGACAAGGTGGGGATACTGACAACGACACCCAGACACAGTGAAGAGGAATTTGTTAGATACGTCAGCCCTGAGTTTAACCCAAACGTTTTCCCACAGCAAGCAGGTGGAGGGGGGTTGGCAAAAGCTCCTTCAAGTTCACTAGCAGCAAGGAATGCAGGGTTGTAGACAGATGACTGTCCCTGCTTCTCCCAGGTCTGTGCTTCAAAATCTGAGCAGGCTTGAGAAAATCAGCATAGTTGGTCTGGCTGGGGACTTGTACCAGCCACTTCACATCTGCACACGGGGAGCAGCTCAAGCACCTGCAGATGTTCAGAGTAAACCATGAGATGTTCCTGGCACTGCAGCTCTGAAAACTAAAACTGAATTAATAATGCTCTTGCTCCCGAGGGACATATACTGGCTCTGCTTGCTCCATCAATGGCTGTAAATGTTGGTGCCTCACCTTGCTCTGGAGAAGGTGGTGGCTGGGTGTGCTTTGCAGGTGCTGGTAGGAGGCTGATATGCAGAGATGTGTGTGAAGTAGGTTTCAGATTATCCTGGGAAAAACTGCCAAGCAATAACCTCTGTGAATGCCCTGGTGCTCATCCATTGGACACATATCTCTGGGATAATCCTGGTGTCTGTTAGACATGATAATCCATGTGGGATTACTGCAGCCATCTGAGGCCTGTCACTGTGCATGTGGGAACAGAGCTGAAGGATCCCATACTGATGTGCCTACCACTGACTCATAAATTCATTACGTGGCAGAAATTTGACTAACAAAATTGAATGCTCTTGCACAGTGACACCCACAGCTGTGCTGTCAAACAGGTTAGATGTGGGAGAGGAACATCACCCATTTCCCCTCTCTTTAAATGGATACTGCCATATGATCTAGTAGCTGCTTTTGTCTGGTTTTAAATCAGTGAAGATCAGAATGACCCAAAAGAGAGCAAAATGAAGTCTAATCCAATGAATAATGCAAGCTTCTGCCCTGCTGACAGGAGATGTTTCTGTTTCCAGGTAATTATTGTCATCATCGATGCTTCTGATCCCTCTTGCCAAACCAAACTCTCACAAGGCTGATCATATGCAGGTGGTGGGGCTGGAGCCAACCAAGTTTGTTAGTATATTCATATCAGAAGGACCATGCTCTGAGCTTTTTTGGTTTCCCAATTTGTCGTGGCAGGCTGAAAAGCCTGCAGAGTTGTTGATTAGAGTTATTCAATCGATGAGAAATGCCGTTATTTATTAGAAAGTAGTAGTGTCAAATCTGTTTGTTAGATTTGGCCAAGAATCTTCAGCTGTATCAGAAACTAAAGCAAAACTTTGTAAAAGAGTTGCCTGGATATAAGACTTAGAGTTCATTCTAACAGTGTATGAAAAGTGATATTGAGGAACCAGCAAGAATGGGGTTTGGGTCCTGGCGTTTATCACTACCCAGCATTTACAGCATGGCTGGTTATCTCCTGACCCTTTGAATATGATCTATATTGGCTGAAATGTTTGAGATAGAGTGTTATCAGGATTGTGCAGATCTGTTCCCTCCTGCTCCAAAGCACCTCTTGGGTTTGGGAATCCTCCCTCTGTCCCACCACTTGTGCAGCAACCAGTCAAGTTCCCTGTCAAGGACAGCCCTGTCCCGTGTCTGTGGAAGTCTCTGGGGGGGAAGGGGCTTTGTGAATACAGAAGATAAATCAGGACTGCACTGCTCAAAGAGCTATTAGTGGGTTGTGATCTGGTGTCTGGGTCTTCCCTCTCTTTCCAAGCTGTCAGGAGGACTGTGTGCTGGTGGGCAGTGGAAATACTCCTGCAGGGTTGGGTCGAGCGAGTGTCTGGTTTTAGGGACAGGCTGTGGGAACGTCCTGACTGTCCCATCCACCACCACTGCTCCGCAGGACCAATGGGAGGGACTGGGGGCAGAGCCTCCCCTGTGATACCTCGCTGCTGCTGCTGCTCCTGCTGCTTTGTGATTCAGAAAAAGAGTGTAATGACTAAAGGATTAACCAAGGAGGGCTGGCATTCAGGAAGGAAAAAAAAAAAATCAATGTATTTTAACTGCAATCTTGAACTGGCTCTTGGCCAGGAACAGTGCACATGAGGTCCCACAGCACTGTTTTGGTAGGCTGATCAGAGGAGAGGTTTGCTGTAATAAAAGTAGATGTGTGCCAGAGAGAGGGAGGTGTGGAAATACAGGATGCCTGTTTTGCTGCCGTGGGATGTCAGAATCCCAGGTGGAAGTGGCCCACTGTCCCAAAACTGTGGATGCAGAGTGGTGAGGAATGACTCCCACCAGCCACTTTCTGCAGCTTCCTTCAGCCTGGTGAGATCCGGCCTTTTACAAATTTACTGAAATGTAAATGTGGTTCTTAGGGAAACAGAATCAGAAAGAGCAAAGAAGTGTAAATAAGAAAACACAACTCAGATTTTTGCCATTCAGTGAATACCAGCAACATATTGTACACACAGACAAACCCTTCTTTGCAGCAGGTTGAGTTTTTTCTGTCCAGCCATCCTGGATTTGTTTAATTTCATAACCACAATATTTTCGCAGTTTCTTCTCCTTTTTTTTCAGCTTTTCAAGTTCAAGGATAACATACAATAAATATGGAGACATGAAGCAAAATCGAAATCACTTCTTTGTAAACAGCAAGAGTAACCCTTTTTTTTCTTGAAACTTGCTCAGAATTTTATTTTTTGTAAAGGAACAAAATAGACTGAAGTGAGTTAGACTTGGTGGAATTGCTTCAGTTGTCACTAAGGGGTAATGCTGACTTAGCTGGCCAGGTTAAAGAATCCTGGAGGACTGATTCCCGTGATACTTTCAGATGTGCTCAAGTCAATCCTGGAATACAGTCAAACATTTCTGCCATTATTGGGCCTTCTAACATTAACCCAAGTGTTTAAGGAACACTGGAGCTCAAATTCCAAGTCTGATGGTGCAAGGAAGGGTAGTATTGGGATGGTTTGGGAAGAGTTGAACACCTGGAATGATTAATGTGCCATATAAAAGCTTAGGGCTTAAGGTGATGTTGTCTTTTCCTGGCTCAGTGCAGGACCCTGATGGTTATTCCTGTGCTAATGACCCTGAGTAGGGCTTTCCCAGGAACCCTGAATTTATTGAGAGGGACTTTTTATAGCAGTATAGTGGTGTAGTAACAGGACAAGAGAGACTCACTTGACACTGATGGAGAGTAGATTTATATTAGACATTAGGAAAAAAATTCTTCCCTGTGAGGGTGATGGAACCCTAGCACAGGTTGCCCAGGGAAGTTGTGGCTGAAAGTGAACCCTGAAAGTGTTCAACGCCAGGATGGACAAGGCTTAGAGCAACCTGGTCTAGTGGAAGGTGTCCCTGCTCATGATAGGGGAGTGGAATGAAATAAGCTTTAAAGTCTCTTCCAACCCAAATCATCCTTTGATTCTATGATTCTGTGACATTTCTTCTGGAATGAATGTCCCTTGGCTTTATCTTTGCTAGTAGGATATGAGTAAATAAAATAGGGAATGAACATCAGAGAACTGTGTGGGCTGTTTTCCTTAGTTGTCTCACATTTGCTTGTTAAATTAGCTGTCTAATAATGTTTTAAGGAAAAGTCTCTGTGAGAATAGTTTTTACATTTCAATGGCTGGAGCAAGCTTTGTTGAAACACCCATAAATATAAAATGGTCAATTGCAATGTGATCCTGGTGACCCCTTTGTATCGACTCTCAGTCATGTCCTGTCTGTTCATGAACTGTTCATGTCACTAGTGTTAAAAATTTTCCACTCTGATTGTGCATCTACTAACAAAGTGATTAACGATTTCTAAGAGTTCACTGATTAGCTGTTAAGGCAGCTAAATAATTCCTCTACCAAAAACACAGTGAGGATTGTGGCCACCCTCATCTGCAATCCATCCTGAAAATCCTTCTCCTGTGATGCCGCTCAGCACCGGGGCTGCATCGCAGCAGCAGTAGGTTGGATCCAGCGGTTTTAAATTTCTCTTTTAAATTGTTGGTGTCTCTCAGTTTTCTTTCTTTGGGATGTTCAGACACACCTAATTCCTGCTTATAAATCTTGTAGGTTATCCTGTGTGGCAGTGAAACTTTTGGGCTTTGATAAAGCAACATATTTGATGGAAATTGTTTCATCACCGGTGTTCCGAGCAGTTCTGTAGAAGATAGACAAGATTTGCCTCACTGTGTGGGGCTTTTGTTGTTGTTGTTTTTTTTCCCCTTACAATTCCTTCATTTCTAGCACAAGTTGGGATACTTGGGATTGTCTTCTGCTGGGTCAGGAGTTGGACTTTGATGATTTTCATGAGTCCCTTCCAACTGAGAATATTTTATGATTCTGTGAAAACCTCAAAACCCTATGTGGTTAAGTCTGCCTCTGAAAGTCTCCACAGTGCTCTGGAGTATGTTGGAATGCTACTACAACATCACCAAACATTTAATTCCAAGAAGAAAAATGAACCAGATCTTTAGTGTGTGTTCCTAGAAGAGCAGAACTAGTTTGGATGGAGAAGCAGCCCAAGGGACATTTTCTTCCTTGCTCTGAGCTGGGATTGCAGCTGGGAATGGCTGGGTGCTGCTCTCTAAGCTTTAGGCTTTGGACAGGGCCTGAGAGCCAAATTTAAAGAAAAAATTCACTCTCTGCATATTTTGGAGGAGACTTATTTCAAGACTTCAGATTGCATTTCCATCAAACTGAATCGGAGTGTATTTTTACAGCGGAATTAAATCAGGCTGAAATAGAACCCAGTGGAACATGCTGATTTTGACTGAATTTTGCACTTTAAATATTCTCAAAGCCAAAAACTCTGAGCAAAGCTTGAGTGAGCAAAAAGCACACCATGAGTGTTTGGGAAGGTGTGTTCCTACAAAGAGAATTTCACTGGATTTTTCTCAGCTCTGAGTTTTCACTGGTAGCGTAGACAAGTCCAACATTGGTTCCATGAAGGACCAGAGGGATCACAGGGGCTGATCCTGAGGCAAGGAGGTGAACACAGCTTCTTGCATGCTCCTATGAAAATGTAATTTTGGACTATGGGTTACACTAAATATACCACCTGCATCCATAATATACAATTTGAACAGTATATTCTCTTGCAGTGCCATTGCCTTGGTGTGTTGTCATATAACAAGTGAGCACTGGCACCAGAGCAAAAGCCTGGAGCCTCTGAAAACATAGAGGTGCTTCACTGAAGATCTCAGACCTCCTTGTTCTAACATGCAAAAATCAATAAGGATGAATTTGAGGAGTTGCTAATTGCTTTAAAAGTATGTTGGGCTTGGTTTTCTTTGGCTAACTCTCCTTGTAGGTGATCATCAGTCATTTCAGGGAGCTGGTCCTCAAGAGGTTGCCTAGTGCTTTTTCCTTTGGTTTGATGTTACAGTACAATTGTGGGAAGAAGAATGATCACTGTCCTCCTGCAGAATTAGAGGGAATTCTCTTTCTGAATTAATGGCCCAATCATGGTAATTGGAAATATAATTTTTATGCATAAATAATTCTATTTCTTACATTATTTATTATCTTTATTGTTAATGTTATATTTAGGGAGAAGAGTAGCTGTGAAGAGCTCAGGTAAAAGACAGAAACTGAGGCCAGCAGAGCTGCACCAGCTCCCAAAGCTGCAGATCTGGCCAAGCATTTCTGCAGCTGTGCTGCTGCTTACTCTGGCAGTGTGTGCTCCTGTGGGGACTGGCTAATTAGGAAGGGTTGCCATGGAAGATATTTCATTCTGTGACATAGAGAATGTATTTAATGTACTTTATTTAAGTACAGCTGGGCTTCCTTGAGAGTCCACTGTCAGAAACATGTTTCTGACAACTTTTGGAAGTTGGGCTGCTTTCATCTCGTGAGTTTGACTGTGACATTCTATAACCTGCATGCTGTTCTTTGACTGAGATACCTCTCTGCCATTCCTGACAGAACCAGGTATAATGACTTTCTCTAATCTTGCCATCACATCTTGAAGTACAAACTTGTAGTTAGAGGGGTTTTGTACCCATGGCTTAAATTAATTCTCTCATTCCCTTGGTTCATAACCCAAATCATGTGCAGCCCAAGAGTGTCTTCACTTTCTCTGGTGAAGACACAATTACCAAGACACAGAATCTCTGTTTTCTACCTGGGAGCAGTTTCTAGGTATTCTTGATTTCGTTCATTTGTGAGCATTCAAGAGAACAAACCCTCTATTCTCTCAAGTCAATGAACGTATATTACATGAGGATTATATCATTCCCTTCCCTTCATTCAGAGCCTGCAGATAGAAAGATGCTATGCCTTACCTTGCATACACAAAGAATATTTAAATAAGGATGTTGAGAAAAATGCTTTCACTGGTAATGACTTCATTAAATAATCTGCTGTTTTAAAGTACTGTAAGAGAAGGCAGAAATCAAGAGGTACCATTTCTTCCAGAGGAATTGAAAAGTTCATTTAAGTTTGGTCTGTGAGAAGAATTTCCACAACTCAGTGACATCTCCAGTCTCTAAGTCTCAGACATAGTGGAGGTGACTGATAGGGAGGATCAAACCCTGCTCTTACTTCTGTTTCTAAATCTTCAAAATGCTTGACTTGTAGCTAGGAAGCATCAGTGTTCACTTTATACAAGTTTTATGGGTTTAAGAAGTCCAAAAACCTTTCCTGTGCTCAAACTCAAAGGACTGGAGATGATCCATTTGAAACTCCCAATAATTGCATTCCTTCCTCTCTACCAGCAGGCTGCAGCAAGGCATATTGGCAGCCTGCTCACACGGGCAGGATGACAGATTTGTCCACCTCTCCCTGTTCCAACAGATAGACCAAGGGATTTAGACCTGGCTCAGGCTGGGCTGTTCCCTTCCATGGGATGGTTCACATCCCTGTGACTGACTGTTGCATATCATGCTGTGCCCAAATAAATTCACTGCAGTAGCACAGGGCTTTGAGTTTGTGTTTTCACAATCCAGCAACAACAGACTTGGGATCAAACCAATTCTGGATGTGAACAGGCAAAAGCCCCAGCTCCCAGAGCACCCATAACTGCTGGAAGCAGAATGGCTTTTGGTTCTTTTGAACATTGCTTTACCAGCTTTTGGTACAACACCATCATTATTTCAGCCTGGAGAAGAGAAGGCTTTGGGGTGATCTAAATGTGGCCTTACAGTACCCAAAGGGAGAATACAAGAAAGATGCAGAGAAACTATTTACAAGAGCCTGGAGTGACAGGACAAAAAGAGTAGGTTTAGATTTGATATTAGAAAAAAGAATCTTCCCCGTGAGGGTGGTGAGGCCCTGGTACAGGCTGCCCAGAGAAGCTGTGGCTGCCTCATCCCTGGAAGTGTTCAAGGACAGTGTTGGATGGTGCTGGGATAGTGCAAGGTCTCCCTGCCCACGTCAGAGAGTTGGATCTGGATGGTCTTTAATGTCTCTTCCAACACAGACTGTTCCATGGTTCTATGATTCTGTGATACTTAAGTATGTCTAAAGACATTAATAGATTTTCTTTGGAGGAGAGAGTCAACCTATAGACAGCGAGGGAAGAGTAAACCTTCCCCCAAACCATTTGGAAGCAGTCTCTGCTGTGCTCCTGCTGATGGAAATGCAGTGGAAACCCGTCATTCTCTGGAGAAAAGCTAAAAGCTACATGGTATTAAATAAATAATTGCAGGGAAACATTGCACATAGATTTCTTGGGGAACAGAACTTAATTAAATTTTGTGAACATGCCTACATAGTTCCATTGATCAGGAAAAAATTGGTTATGTGCTACATTTGTAAGATTTACTTGCTTGGCCGTGTTTTGCTTTCCTCCTGTCCCTCGGCTTCATTCACTTTATATCCTGCAGAGGTAAGGGAACACATTCCTGGTTTTCTTCCTTGAAGAAATTGATTCTGAACTGCACAGGACATGATGTATGGTTTGTAACTCTACAATATTGCTAAGCAAAAAAATAATCACAGAAAAAGTCTGTGCAGATATTATATTAATTTCCATTTTTAAATGGATTTTTTTCCCACTAAGACAAATAAAAAATATGCAAAGATTTTCAACAGCCTCTCTAGTAATGATTAATTAAAAGATGGAATAAATCTTGTTAGGCTAATTTAGAAAGGGAAGGTTTTTCACACACTGCATGAGACACTGTTTTTGCCACTGGATCCAAACTTACCCCTGAATGCACACCACCAACCACTGTGAGTCTGGCTGGGATCTCAGTGTCTGTCATCACAAACAGAAGTCAGGGAGGTGCCCATGGCTGGTGCCTGGCAGAGATACAGCCCCTCCATGACCAGCACAGGGCATCAGGTGCTACCAGGGGTCTTGACTCTCATCATGGAGATGATGGATCTCTCCTGTTGAAGGGTTTCATGGGGCTGTTGGCTCTGCAGGATGGCAAAGGGTGCTCTTACTAAGAACAAAATATATTGCATGAGAACCTAGAGGATTTTTTTCTGATTCTGTTTTAGTCTGTTGGGGCTTTAAGGGCTCCAGGGGTACCACTGGTGGCCTGGGCCTGCTTCCCCCTCCCCAGAAGAAGAAGTCACCAGTCCATTTGTCTCTGAGCTGGCTTCAGTTCCTTCTCCTCTCATTAAAGCCCAGCCCCAGCAGGTCGGTTGGGAAGTGAGGGGGCTGCTGTCCTTGCTGCAGGATTGTGATTTGGCATATTGGTGCAGTATTAAAATTTCAATGGAACAGATGGTGTTAGGATTTTAACTTATGTTTATGAGATACAGATGGTCCAAGGAGTGAACTTGTACACCAGTTATTCTTATTTTGAACAGGTTCAGAGCAAATTACTCGTTGACTATTGTTACTGCTCTGCTTGTCATTTCTTCTTTCCCTGTGCATGTGTGCATTTCTGTGTGTCTGTGCACATGTGCAAGTCTTTTCAGTATCTCTTTTCCATGGACTGTTAGGCTGAAACAGCCCTATTTCTGCCTAAAACTCCACTCTCAGGTCCTGCACTAGGGTCATGGTGAGGCAGCCACTCACTCCCAAACCTCCTGTGGTTCTGAATCCCAAGGCAGGGCTTGTGCACCTAGTGGGACTAAAGATGGCAAGGCAGGTTTCTGGACTTGGTTTTACTGTAATAAACCCAGGCTGACCCAACTTTTATATCAACAAGGACCTGATTATCTAACCCCATTGTGAAACACAGGGTTATATTTTTGTGATAATTCATAAGCTTGATTAATGTTTCATTGAAAGAAAATACATCTACTGCTACAAATTATTAATGTCCACCTGAATATTTTACACCCACTACACAGCAGTAATTTTCATGCAAAGACACCAGTGTTTCTCACAAAGCACCTACACACACATTCCATCCTGTTCTTCCTGCCCCATGTCACATGTTCAGGGGAGGGACCTGTGAGCATCCCCCGTGTGTGCTCACATTGGTTCTGCTTTGACTCCCTCTCTGACAGGGCTGCAGTTGGTGGCATCTTCCCAGAGGGGTGGGGTTTGACATTGCGCATCGAGCTGCCTCTTGTAGGGATGTGTGCTGTGTGCAGCTGGTCAGGGGGAGCTTGTGCCAGGTTGTGTTGGCGTTTAATTTAGAGCCCAATCCAAAAAGCAGGAGAGTACTCGAGCTTCCTGCATTTCAAACAAGCTGTAGGTGTTTGAGATCTGTGGACTGGGGAAAACAACATTTCCCAAGGGTTAAACCATTGAGTAAGTGTCTGTCCAGCTTACTCCTAACAAGGGAATGTATTGCTGAGGTCTGACTGTGATCAAATGGCTGGGCCAGCAGAAATAAATCATAGTCTTTTCCCTGTCCTTGTTGCATTTCACACATGTGTCCTGGAGTACCGGCTGCAGGGAAGGGTTCCACAAAATATGCCACAAACATATGGCACAAGGGCAAAGGCAGCAGTGCAGGTGTGGGTATAATCAGGTTCATTTATTCCTCCCTCATGCCTGCTGCCATTACTCATTCCTCTCGCATGCAAATGTACAAATCACATCTCCCTACTAAAGCCCACAGTGGTTTAGAAGACTCTGTTCCCATCCTTCAGATATAGCAGTGCAGCACTGAGGAAGGGACCTGGCTCCCAGGGACTCCTGAGCCTTAAGCCCCCACCCTAGTCTCTCGTTTGCAGTTTTTTCTGCTTCTTAGGAAACTGGTGGAAGATGTGAGGAGTTTTGGAGGGTGCAGTGGGGCTGGCCAGGGGCTGGCTGTGTACTTCAGGGAGGCTCAGTGATGCCGGACCATGTCTCCAAAGGCTATGAGATGTCCCATCTCCACAGGGCTGGCGTGTCCCCTTTTGCTGGGGCTTCTATGCTGATGCAGAAAGGGCTTTTGGGATCGCTTGGAGTGCAAAAAATTGCCCTCCCACCTATTTCTGATAATTAGTATTTTCCATAATTATCCCAGATAAGATGACATTGACCGAAATGCCTGTGCCATAGCCAGAGGTGTTTGAGCTAATTTGGTTTCCTTTGGAGTACCGGGGAAGAGCTCTGCTGAAGTACTAATGGGGACGGGCTGAGTGGGATGAGTAATGAATATTTCAAAGGAAAACATTACAACACCGTAAACTAGAACGACTGACTCCATCGCATCCTGGCAGCTGCCTCTTGCTTTAGACAATGTGTTTTGACTCTGTTTACCTGGTGGAGCGTGGCAGTGACAGGAACACACAGTGCTGCCATCCCCACTGCCACCTTTTCCCTCATAAGCATGAATATTTAAAAATCTGTGTTGCTGCTTCTGAAGGAGGGGATTAGAGAGCTCTGAAATAATAACCTCTTGCACTTTACACTGTGTTTGAAACATTGTGTTCAAACTCACAGCCCTTCTGATCTGCTGGATGGAAAGGGGTCACCCTCTGCCCCCAGAGTTCGCAGCAGCAATGAACTCGTCTCTCCATTCCTGGTGGAGATCCCCAAGCTGGTGAGGCCTTGGTCTGCCTGCTGCTAGCTGGGTCCTGGCTGCAAGGAGCATGTTACAGATTTACACTGTTCCTTTTCTCTGCTGTAAATGCTGGGGATTGTCCTCTGATGACACATCCCTGTAGGACTGGGTGGCCTACAGGGTGGCTGTTCTGCCATGGAGGGCTGCTGCTCCCTGCTCTCTTCCCCATGGTTGAGCTGTTCTGGAGCTGGCACAGTCTGCCACAACCTGGCATGGGTTGCTCCATGCTCGCTAACCATGTCCCACATCCCCTCTGCACACCCACCAACCTCCTGCCTACTCCCTGCCAGTCACGTCCGTGGGATTATCGACCCACGCAGCTCTTCCCACATGTCGCTGCATCTACATCTCAGTGGCTTGAAATCAAACCAGGCCTGAAATCAGTGTCAGTACATCTGCCAAAAAAA
>VYZS01045118.1:12422-22516 GCA_013400695.1 Neodrepanis coruscans
GCCCTGGAAAAATTTAATTTGTTTGTCTGTTTTGCACTTTATTTGTCGGGTTTTGGTGTTTGCGCAAAATAAACTGTGATATTTGTGTGTTTTCTTCATTTTTGGGGTGTGTTTGTGACTTCTCTCAGAGTCTCTGCTCCAAAATCACTGAATTTGTGGTAAAACCACCACATGTATTTTTTCTAGAAATGTGATATGTCAAAACTCCACTGGGTTATATTTCAAACCTAAATTTTGCAGGGTTTAAATTTAAAGGACAATTAGAATATTTTCAAGAAGGGATAGATTTTCCTTTTTCATCGTGAGTGTATATAATAAAAAAAAAAAAATTGTGTTTTTTTTTTTCCCAGAGAAAATATCAAAAAGGAGCTTGAAATTATCTACGGAAAAATAATGCATTCCTTCATCTGTAACCACTATACACAGGAATCATAAAAACACCTCTCATTCTTTATTTCTGAAAGCTAGGTGCTCATTCTACAATTTCTTTGAAAAGATTCTACTTGGAATGAAATCTGAGAGGTCATTGAAAATATTTTACTTAATTTTTTCTTAAATCCTACAATAGGGAACATTGCGACGTTTATTGTCAATCTCAGTAAAGCTGCACTAGTAGCCTCAAATACTCTGTGAAGACTCAGTTGGCAGTCAGTTCCTCAAAGCAGTCAGTGAAGTGCTGCCTTTGTTGTATAAAACTCCCATACAAAGGTATTTCTACATGGCCATAGGTCTTTTTAGACACATATTCTGCTGAGACTAGGGTCAAAAAGCTCTACTAGTTGACAGTCACAAAGCACAGTAACTAAAGCCTGGAATACAGGGTGGCTTCCCTGACTAAGTACTGTTTGACATAACTCCTTTAAAAACCTTTATTATTTCTTATAGAACAATTCTACCCCTGTAGTACTGTCTATTAGAAAACCTGAAGACATGATACAGAAAGTCCTGAAAACTAAACCAAAGTTGTGTTACTTTTTAAGTAGGTAGAAAAACACTCCAATGTATATTGCACATTTTTTCTAAATACACTAATGAATTCAACACTTTTCAAAACCACAAGGACAACTAGAAATTATTTCACAATATTGTTTGCTTTATAGTAAAACCTTAAAAGACATCCAAAGTTTTAAATATAATAATTTCTGCTGTACATTCACAGATTTGTTATCCCAAATGTTAAGATTGCAAATACATACATAGTTCTTCAAAGAGGGAAAAACAACTCTTCAGTATATATACTGGAGGTGTGAATTGATTTACATGAATTGACATTTGTATTAAAGGTGAACAAATCAAAGATCACTCTGAAAACAGAGACTGGAAAGTATTTAGCATGCTTTTGTTAAGCACCTAAAATGCAATGTATCTCCATTGCATTGAAGAAGGTTTATCTGCTGCTTCAGGAAACTGTCTGTCAACATGACATGTAATAGAGATGGTTACAACCTACCCAGAGTAACAAACAGCCCACAGGTCTGATATAACTCTGCCTCTGTAATTAGTATTATCCTAATGATATACGCTATGAATGTGCAGCAGCTTGACTGAACTTCGGTTTAGATGCGGCCTTCTTAGTTAATTTATTTTTCTTTGGCAAATGTTCCCTATCAAACCAAGATGTACTTTGTAGCCTTTGTACTGGTCTATTTATACAAACTAATTTAATATACATCACTTTATGTAGAGATAAACCCCAGTCTGGAGAATTAAAATACATAAAGAAAGACAAATAGCAAATGAAAGTGACTTTAAGGACAGATGAGTTTCTCAAGATAACTAGGTCTTCAAAATACAAATGAAAAATAGTAGTAGTAATACAGATTAACAGCTCCTTTACTGCAAGTGTGCCCAAGGCCTAAGTAGAAGCTAGTTACAGGATTTCATGGATGAAAGGCAAATATTCTCCCCATCACCAAAATAAATTAAAATCTTCACATTTGAGTTCCCCAATCTTAATTAAAGAAGAAAAAAAATAAAAACCACAGGCTATTTCTGTTTCCTGCCTACCTGAAACTGAGCAAATAAATGAAAAGTTTTTGAATTCAAAAAGAACTTTCTCTCCACTCACTGACAGAAGGAGTATGTCTGCACCACCAAAAGACTGCATACAAATCAGTTTTGTCATCAACAGCCTTTTTCTACTCCATCTCCATTCGAACAGCAAGGTTCTCTGCCTCCTTAAAATTTTCGTGACTTTTATGGTTAAATAGCAGCCAAACAAGACTTCACATCACACTCCTCCAAAATATTTCTATGCATTACAAACACTCAACATATAACTGCAAGGATTTGGCCTCTGCTCCACTGATGAAGTAGTTCAGGTGCCCACAATCACACCATAAATCCGACTTTCCCTGGGACATACACAGTATGTACTGCAGTGACTTTTGCTGGCTAGTAAGTCTTATTTCACACCACCACTAATCCTTACAACAGAACAAAGCTGCAAGAGAAACAGTAACAGCAATAGGAACCTCTTATTATGAATTAGCTCAAAACTATCACTACTATTTTTCTAAACAAAAGGGCAAAACGTGCTTAAAAAGCATTTGTGTAATTTGACTATTTTAACAACCACCACTAAAATTGCATGCTGAACAATATTTAGAGGAACGTTTACTACATTACCAAAATAAATCATTCTACCTTATGTCCTGTGGCTTTCACAAAGAAACAATTACCTTCCCATCACCATAAAGCCTACTTCCCTCTGTAGGGAACTGTAGCAAAGCACATCTGCCAGCATCAACTTTATTTCAAACCATAAAAAGGATGAGGGCTTTCAGACAGTCCTATTCAACATATTTTGGATAAAATCCTCTTTCATAAACAGTGATTCTCTCCCTGTAATTAGCCCTAGTATAACCACCACTCCTTTCCAAATCTTGTTGTAGGAGGTCTCTCAATTCCGAGCACACCTTGAACTTCCTCAAGAAGGTGAAATCTGTGCCATTTTCCAATCAGTGCCTTAAAAAATACAGCTGCAAAGCCTCCCATAACTTTTTATAGTGGCCATATTACTTCTTTTATAGATGATACAGTAAATGTAAAATACAAAAATAAAATGCATAGGTTCATAAAAGATCTTTATTGCATGCAGTAATTGAAAATACATTTTGTCTTTTATTTTTTAAGATAAGAGTTTTTCTCTATATTAAACCCATAGAGTTTTGAACAAGATGCCTGAATAAATTTGTGCAGAATTTTTATTTCAAGTGAGATATATACAAAACCTATATAAGACATATATGTATGTTTAAATAAGCAATTTAAAAACAAAACGCTAGCATATATTTAGGAGATCAACACAAGAAATCAAGTTTAAAATGTTTATTACTGAAAATAATTGAATCTATATGAAAGCTGACATAACTTTTTGTTCCATTCAGCTGATTTGTTTCCCTTGCAATGAAAAAAAAAAAAAGCAAGGCCACAAAGTCTGACACCCTTCTATGCTTATAGGAGAGCCCACCTGGGATTATTTATTCCCGCTATGCACATATAGTTCAGGTTCTATTTCTACTCATCAACCAGAACATCCCTAATATATCTATAGTGGGAACAATCAGATACAAATAATCATCAGGCATTAGACATACTAAGCCACATAACTCAACAAATCATCTTAGCCAAAGTAATACCCTTCAAGGGAATTAATTATTATCTCTCCAAATCATTTAAAGAGAAAGACAGAAACTCAAATAATTAAAGTCAGGAATAAAGAGGTCATTACCCTTAATGTGGTTTAGGTCTCAGCCACAGTACAATGCAACTTAGGGCCAACACCTCACACTGATAGGAACAATCCTCTCGCGTTCAATTTTATAGGGAAAAAAAGTTAGGGAATTCCAGAGGAGCTGTCAACAGAGTTTCAAAAATATAAATCCTTGGAAATAACAGATGTACAGAATTTTACCTAGCTTGAAGAGATCTGTTATAAAGACCTTTCATGGTTCTAGTGGGTTATGGTCCTACTTGCAAGGCCAACCGGCACAGTTGCCTTTCCAAGCTGATCCTAAGAGAGGACTGTCTTTTCCGTTCCTCCCAAACTTTTCTACAGCAGCGCCTGCCCCAGGATTCCTTCTCCCAGTTGAAGTCTCTGCAACTGCAGGGATGCCAAGTACTAAAAGCCTGAGATCCAGAAGAGAAAACAAATGATGGCTTATTAAGGACTAAAAGCATAGGTACAAAAAGCATTATCAGAAAACGGATATACATTTAAGAGCCCCCAGAAAAGGGGGAGAAGGGGTGGAAAGGGAGAAGGCATGGAGCCTGGAGCCTTGAGGGCCTGGCACCTTCTGCATTGGCAGGGTACTTCATTTTCTTACACAATCTCAGCTGGCAGATCTGACATAGCTGAGTGCCCACAGGCTGAGGGATAAAAAAAATATCTGCTGTGTACTCTACACACATCATGACATTTTAAATAGAATCTGCTGAGCAAGACTAGTGCAAAACCAGCAATTTTCAACTCTTTCCTTCTCTTTTGGTGGCCTACAGCTTTACAATATGCCATCAAGATGAATTACAGACAGAGACAGTCTGGTGAATAGTTTATGTCTTTGAATCTAGACTACAGACCAATTCAAACTCTCTGCTCTCCTCTTTAGCTAATGATATCACACAACCTCATTCAGTCTTGCATATCATCAGTTTACTTCAATACAGGAATATTTAAAATAAAATTTAAAACCCAAGAAAATCACAAAAACTTTAAAATGCACATCTCCTCATTTCAGTATGATATGATCCAAGGAAGCTGCATTTCCTATGGAAAAAAAAAAAGACATATTAAAAGCTACTATTTTTTTGTGACAAGCTGTGCCTCTGAAGTTTCAACTGCAGTTGCCTTCTGTCCCTTTTTCTGCTTTGCTTGGATTCACAAATTTGTGTATTATATGAATAACTGTGTATTTCTTCAAGTCATAAATGTTTAGGAAGCCAAAACAGCCTGACAGTTTCTTATCCTGTGACTTCTCTTGCTGTATTCTTAGTTGAAGAATAAAAGACAGTAATCAAATAAACTCCAGTGCTGATTTAAATTCCCAGAGCAGTATGAAAGCTAAATTACAACAGAATAAGCCATGTTTTACCTACTGATTCACTTCATAGGCACAAAACTGTTTAGACCTCCTTCAAGGTCCTCCGACTGCGGACAGGGTAGCATGTACATATATGGCTTCTCAGAAACAGAATCCCTGCATCTACAGTCATGGAATTAAAGCACTAGTTGGAACTTCTCTATTGGATGAGTTGACCTGTAGCTTTAAGTTACCTCTCAACATTTGCTTTAATGAAACTATAATAGGTTGATCAAAAATCTCATGTATCCCAAGCTTTTCAAATTTGGGATAATTCGTGAAATTTTCTGAGCCCATTACAAATTTCCATACAATTTTTTGTGTATGAGTGTGGTCTCAGCATTCTAACAATGATCTTGCTGATTATAAACCTGTACTTTACCTCTGCACTTGTATTTTCCAGTGTATTTTAGAAAAATCTTGTCAGACTACCTAAGGTGATTCTAGGTCCTTTTTAGCATCATACTCTCACAGATTATGGTCCCATAATGCAAAACTTATGAACATGAAAGGTGTTATGTTCAGATGTATGATGTGGCCTTTTAATGCAAGCTTATACTTGCCCGGCCATTTGGCTCAAATACGGAGAACAGACTTAGCTTTACACAACTTATTTATCTGTTTTCTTATCTTATTTATCGTATTTCTCTTATGTGCAAATCCTGCAAGTTGTGACTGATCATTACTTAGAAAATCCACTTTCAACTATGCACTTCTACTCTTTTCACCTCTACCTAGTGGGGCTGTGTGTGTGTTTAGAGGAAAGGATCACTTCTTGACTCTTTCTACAAAGCAGTCAGATAAACTGAAGAAAAGTAACTTTTCCACCATTACTTTCCAATGTTCTTCTATGGACAAACTCTCTTCACATTCATCTAATCCTGTATGAAGACTGGTTTAAATCAGGTTTCTTTTTTGTCATAATTGAAGTCAGGAAAAGATTAAGCTTGCTTTCCTCTTTTGAGTAACAAAATGTTTAAAATGACGACAGCATACTGAAGGAGCAAAACCAGGGACTGGAGCTGCTAATTACTGCTCCCATTTTCTACCTTTTTTACTCTCAGACTCTGCATCTATTCCATGACATAGAGCAGAAATATGCATGAGTTGTGATTCTCTGTCTAGAACAGGGAAAACTGATTGATGGCCTGAAGAGTGAATCCAACTCCGCAAGATGGTTTTACTTGGATTCTACGATGGCCGAGAGCAACACTACACATCATATACTGTGCTAAACAATTTGCTTAGCCCACAGGAGAGCAGGAAAGAAAGAAAAGGAGTGAGGAGAAGTAGGGAGTGGGAGGAACAAAAGACTGTGGGTTATGGCTGACAAAATAAAAGTCAAAATTTAACCATTCCAGCATTTCCCCATCTTCCCAAGTTCCCTGTACAAAGAGCATCTAATGTGGGACAGGGCTGGAGCAGGCTGGGTCCTTCACAGGGTCTGCCCCAAACTGGGCTAAGCCAGAAGAAGGACCAAAACCACACCAGACTAACGTTTTAAGAGGTAGCTTTGCTAGACCTACTAGATAATTAGGGTAGACCATGAGTTAGCTGGTGCCTCAAGAACCCGTACAAATTGAGGAGAAGACAGAATCATTCCTGCACGAGAGCTACACCATCTGCAAAGGGAGGTCACGCTGCTGGAGCCAAAACAGCCTGGATGTTCCTGGTCTAAGCACAAAACCCTCTTCTTTGGATCCTCTACATGAATTTGACTTTATAGGCTTTCCCTGAGCATGGGTGAAATCAAATTCAATGACACTCATCTGTTCCTGTAGGACCAGTCCTAAGTCCAGCAGGAACACAGTAAATTGAAGGCAGAAAAACAAGTATTCCTGTTTTCAGCATCTTGTACAGCACCTACATATTATTAACATTTCTCTTTTTTGGCCTTCTCTCTCTGGACAACAGAGGGTTAAAGGCACAATCATCTTGATATATTCATCTGATCCATGAGCAGCTGGCTTTTCTTTCTTTCAGAAAGAAAAAAAAAATGAGGCCCATAACCATAGAGAATCAGTAATACATGCTCTAGAGGAACAAATCTGGGGAAATGGAAAATTACAAGTTAGAGAACTCAATTTTTATCCCAGCACCACCCAAAACGGATAATTTTTGGAACATTTCAAAGGGTTTCCAAAGTTATTTGCAATTAGTGCTAAAAATAACTATTGAACATTTCAAATGTCCTTAAAACAGAGAGATGAAGAGCAGCCTCATGAGGAACAAAGAGAACAGCAAGACTTCCCAATCCCTCCAGAGCTGAAAGACATTCTTGTGACCCTCTGAGACAAAGATTTAATTTCTTCCTGCCTCAATTTTTCTGTCTAGAGAACAGTATGACCACCTTCCTTCCCAAATACATTATTATTGGAACACATTATTATTGGAAAATAGTGTGACTATTTTTGTGTCTAATAACCTAAATACTTTATTTTATCATGCTAACTCAAGGAATCTGCAATTCTTCCCTTTCCACCTTTTATTGATATCAAAGGATTGGTTCAGCCCATTAAGAGTGAACAAGCTACATACTAAGGAGTTTTTGATTGTATTTTAGCAGCTAATTCCATGCTGGCAGCTTTGAATATTTCATTGTCTGCTTCTTCAGTAAGTATTAATACAAGTCTAATACACCTCACTTTTTCAATCAAGAAGACTCCACTTAAAAAAAATTCTCAGTGAAGTTACATTATCAGTGAAACCTTTCCTGTCTTAAAACCTCACCACAGACTACAGCAAAGAACTAATTCCACTAATAAAACTGGAGCCACACAAATTATCTTCAGATAAAGATGTCTACAAGGGAGACTTGCTAGTGCCTGATGAAAAATTTAAGAACAGTATGGTATTCGAGGAATTTGCTTAATTACTGCCATCTTACTCTTGCAGAATTTTTAGTCTACATATTCTCTATACTTTAGGGTGAAAAAAGTATCCATTTTTTTATATCAGAGAAAAACCTGCAGGTTTTTACTCAACAGTCTATCAGTAGTATAATTGTTGAGTAAGGAATGAGGCATTAAGCTGAATACCAGACATTTTAACAGTTTCTGCCACGAAAGCATCCACTAAGAGGAACTGAGCAACAAAAGCAAAAAGGCGGCCTTTGCATCTGGAAATGGTTACAGAAACCAAAATGGCAGCTATGTAGAAAGCAGTACAGATACAACCAAGACTTTTTTTTATTTAAGTTTTAAAAACAAGTGTTAGAAAAAATATGATGCGTTTTCCTCCTTTTCCTCTTAAACTAGAATACCTTTAAGTTGTAAGTTAATTAAAAAAAATTCTCTTTTTTGTTTTTTTTACTCACTTTATTATGAACTTTTGGAACTGAATTATAGCATGTATTTAGGCAAAAAATTGAAGTTCAGTCCAGCCAGCTCTCCCACACAGCTCCCCTCTCCAATCACTTTTGATAGCAAAGAAGCATAAAGAAGCCCAGTTTAGAGAGTCCACATGTGTTTAATCTTTGATTAATTGAACAAAAACTAAGTGCCTCCAGACATATTTCTTTTAATCATGGCAAAGATATCTTTTCAGTTGCTTTGCTCATAGGAGAGAGTCAGCAGATGTCTGTCTGGTCTAAAGGGAATTTTTCATTCTCTGGAGAAAACAGTTTAAATAGGAGAGGAACAGACATATGCTGACTATGCACTGCCTAGCAGATGACGTAGAGAAGCAGCTACTACCTCAGGGAGTGGAATGGGGCAGTTTTCAAATTAAATTTCTTTCAAATTCAAAGCAATCAGCTGAAATCAATTTACATACAGGATGCAAGTCAAGTCAGACAGTTCTCATCAAAACAGCTCACAGACACAAAGACGCAAATCTGTCTTTGTCAGCAGTAAGATCTTAAAGAAAGGTTTTAACTGGATGACAGTAAGAAGACAAAAAATCAATTTCTCCACAATTTTAAATGCAGCTGATACTTTTGTTTTCTGGGGAAAGATGATTCAAAATAATATTTCATCAATATAGAGTATTTGCCAAATATTCTAAATTCATACGAAATATATTGGCACAATGCAAATTTATCTCCAAATTTTAAGTCAGAAGAAACTCTTTCAGAGCCTTAGAAAAATGCGTTTTAAAATGCAGTATTGGGGAGAAAAAGCATAAGAACCAATGTATGAGCATTACCAATCAGCATTTTATTTATCCGACTTTATTCTTCTGCCTTCAAGCATATGTCCTATATCACCACTAGGAAACGTAAATACCTATAAAAATAGGAATTATCTTCACTTCATCTAGTTCCACCAAGATGTCTTGGAGGATGGAGGAGGAGGGGTGTGGGTGGGGGAAGAAGGACCATGAGTCTAAAATACAAACTGGAAGAAAATACACTAGACACCTATTAGATGAAACCACCATATACAGACTCCACTGGACCAGAGGAAGCTCACCAATCAGAAAAAAGAGGAGGCAGCCACTGGACCCAATTCATGCGGCAAATTCCACCAAAGAGCTCCCTCTGAACTCTGCTTGAGGCTCTGTCTTTCAGGTATTTATAGTCGATGCCAACAGTCCAAGTTGTCTTCTACAGGCTTCTGAACAGCAACAGCAAAACTAGAGGAGAACTTTCGCATCAATTCACTATGTTGACTGGACTCAGGAAAATGACAAACCTCTGTCCCAGGCTCATGCTTGGAAAGGTTGAGTCGTGCAACCTCAACCATTTTAATTCTATTTTTTTAATCTGAAACTAACGACCAATTACTCCAAATCTGCAAGGCATAACTGTTACCTTATTTTTAAGAACTAACTTCCCCAGTCTTGGTTCAAGGTTTCAGATAATCTTTTGCCCATCAGAGATTCCATTCAACAAAAAGACTGCCACCATATTGGTCGATTTATGAATTTGCTGAGCTGCACTGTAATTTCTGGAAAGATTATAAAACATTTAATTTTGCTCTATCATCAATCCCAGCATGGCCACCTGTTATGGGGTGAAACAAAGATCCTGAAGTTAAAACCGTTTTCCCTTTATCTGTTTTTTTTTCCTCC
>VYZS01045120.1:3372-65053 GCA_013400695.1 Neodrepanis coruscans
CTGAGGATGAAACAGGGCAGACACTTCATTTATCTGACATCTATCACCTGCAAATAATAGTGAAATAAGTCTACTCTTCACATTTACAAGCCAAAATGAATGTCTTTGTTAAGTGCACTTTGATGCCATACATTTGTGCCCGCAGACTTTTTCACTGCTTATTTTCCTCCCCTTTTAATTATACTTTAAAGCCAATCCCATTTGTAAAATATCTGTTTTGAGATCTGATTCTCATTTACTAAGCCCATTTGATGAACCATTATCTTACTAATGCCTCCTTGAAAAGAAGTCTCTTCAGCAATCATCCAAGACAAGAAACTGCAATTCACTTCCAGGAGCTGCTGACGGATTTGGGAATTGAAACTGCTGCATTTAACAGTGAATCATCAAGTTTCGATACACCACGAATTTTTGATGCTCTGAGGAGAGGAACAGCTCCCAGTGAATCTTGCATGGAGGCTTTTTTTTTTTTTTTAATAAAAGTTGTTCAAAGTGTCTGGAGTGCTTTGAGTCCTGTAAAATACACCTCTGTCTTCTGCCCTATTGAATCTGTAAACCTGGCAGAAGCAGGTGCAAGAGGGTCTCTGAACTACTGGATTGTCCTCCTCCTTTCTAAACTCTGACAAAATGGCTGCTTGCACTGGCACAAATGGCAGATGGCCCATCTGAGGTTTTCCTCATAACTTCCAGAACCCACACTGAATGTCACACTCAGTTAACTGCCACACACACTCCTCCCACCACACCCTGAGCTTTGGAAAGACATGTAAAGAGACCTGATAACTTTTTTACTCTCCCCATGATTTATCCTCAAGCTCCAAAACTCAGCTCTGTGCTTTAATGCACAGAACAGCTCCCTACCTCAGCACATGTGGGAAGTCACAGCAACTCAAGACTTGCAAAAATGAGCCATCATCTCGGTGCCTGTTGCTAGGGGAACTCAGGAATGTTCAGTGCAAGCTACACTGAAAAAGCACCTCTTGCAGAATATTAGATGTTTAAACATCATCATGCTTAGAGGTGTAAGAAGTGTGCTTTATCTTAACTGAACAAATAGTTTCAGCAAACTGTTGCAAGGTAGGGTAGGACAGCTGGTGTGAGTCATATTCCCCATGTGGCAGAACAGGCCACAAGTTTGTGCAGAGGGATACTTGTAGATAAGGTGCTTTTTTTTTTGCACCTTAACTCATTTTTAAAAAATACATCTAAAATGTCTTGGGTGAGATGAGCTGCTTTGATTTGATTTCACTGGTTGAAAACAAAGCAGAGAGGGCTGAACCCCTACTCTCATTAGTGGTGAAGGGTTGATAAACCCTGTAATAAAAAGATGGCATTAATACAATATAAAGTTTAGAACACAGAGGTTTCAGCCTTGCACAGTAATGATTCAAACACAAAAGCATCTGATATACAAACCAGACCAGCTTCTCACCTCCTGCTGAGATCTGCACAGGTCCCAGTGCTACAAGAAACTGCCAAAGAACTTGGGGTTATTGGGAATTCCAAGTAAAATCCCTGGAAGATGGGCATATCCAAACCTGCCTTTTAATAAATATCTTAAACCCACTGGTCCCTGACATCCATTTTCATACCCCCAAGTAAAAGGGGTGGGTTCCCACACCCACTATGCAGCTCCCAGGGATGTTACTGCCCATGTCTGGCATCGCATGCCCAAGCAAGGCCTCCTTGCCCTTAATTTCTTTGCACACCCCTCATGTTTGGTACTCCCTGCCTGGAGAGGTTGCTCCCTGCCACCAGGCATGTCAGGTTACCTTGGGGATGCCTGCTGCCGTTTCAGACAAGCGGGGGTAGGTGTAGGAGCTGTAGGAATGTCCTTGCTGGTGTGCCTTGAAGGCGCTCGCTCCGTAGGGCATGGCCGGCTCCTGCAGGCCGGAGCCTGACCTGGATCTCTGCCTCATGGTCGGCTGAGGGCTCGCCGGGTCCACGTAGGATGACTTGGGCCTCTTGTCATAGTCATCCTTGGCCAGGCCGTGCCCCCAGTCGCTGTCACCGTACTCCAGCCTCTCCTTGGGGCACTCGCTCTGCACCGACGCTCGGGACGGGGTGTAAGGGAAGGGATCTCTGTAGTCCAGGGAGGATCCGCTGGGGATCCGCTGGTACTCCAGCTTTAGGCCGCCGTATTCCAGCGGCTTGGGCTTTGTCTCCAGGTGTGCATGGTAATCTGGGAGGAACCTGGAGAGGTCTGACTGCAGGGGTGTCACTTCTGAGTAATAGATGTCCCGGGACGTCACCTTCATCATGTGGCCGTTCTGCTTGGCGGCGTAGCTCCCTTTGTAGTACCTGTCTAACTCCTCCCCGTACACAGTCTTGTCTCGATATTTTTCCACGACATAGTCTGTTGTGGTGTCTGACTCACTGGAGTACTGGGAGTACGTGATATAACCATTCTCCTCCTGGTGCCTCGGCACGTGGTTTGCGTTTCCTTGGTGGTGGTGGGTGGGAGGACTTTCCTTCCGCAGGGAATTGGATCGTGTCACTGAGATATTGTCGAACTCTTCCAGCAGGCCGTTGATTGAAGTATCCTTTCGAGGCTTATTTCCTCGAACAATAGTCTGGGAATAAAAAAAAATTGCTTTGATTAAATACGTATTTTCATTTACTGTCTGGTCCAGAAAACCACTGGTAAGTAAAAAAGTTTATGATTCATCCAGAAATAAAAGTAGTGACTTGTTATGTTCTTCAGTCACATTGCTAGAAAAAAAATAAATCTCAATAAATACTAAAAGTAGGACATGCAGAGAAAGGAAGAAACAAAAAGGGGTTAAATTCAGTGTAGATCATAAGACAGGATTTGGCAAGCAACCCCAAGACACTTTCAAAAAGCCCAATTTAAGAGATGGGTATTCAGCAGCCAACAATAGAGACATTTAAACCCCTACTTATTTTTTATTTGTTATTATTCAGTTGTCTACATTAAGCCAAACTGGTGGGCTGAATCTAATTTACAGGGTACAGATAAGCCAAACCAAAATCACTCAGCGGTCACTTCTACATGTTATTTTAACAAATTGCTGGGATGGAAAGTAGCACATAGTTCAGTAGGCACTGGGTTTTTTCTTGGTCTTTTTTTTTAACAAAACAGTATGTTCCTGAGTAGCAGAATTGCCACTGGGGACTGACTCTTAGTTAACTTAGAATAGAAGACACTTGGGGAAGAGGGAAAAATACTTAACTACATCTCCTTACAATACACAGCATCCAGCAAACCACTGTGCTCAACCACGGCTTTGGGACATCACAGATCCCTTGTTTGTGTCCCACTGTTGCAAAGTCCTCCACAGATCCCCCTGCCCATCCCTCCTCCTTTCTGTGCTCCTGGTAGGATGGGAGGCGAGCAGCACTTGCTTACAGCTATGATCCAAGAAAGATTGAGTACTTTTAGTTAGCCCCACCACCTGTAACACGTGGCTGCATCCATTTCTCAGCAGTTGACTCCCATTGAGCACCACTTCACGTTTATAAACACCCGACAAGAGTAAGATGTACAGATTAGTGGCCGGGGCCATAAATCAGCGCAGCTCTACTGGAAACACACTGGCTTTGCTGATTTGCTGGGGCTAAATATCTATGGCTGGATCTTATTTAACTTTCAGAGTTTTTAAACAGAGTCTCTGCAGTCACACCAAGGAGATGTCCCCCTGTGAGCTGCAGCCCGTGCTGCACACTGACTGTGGCACACTGGACACCAACCATGGAATATCAGATGCCGACTGTGGCATCCAGCCTGGCCACTGGATCTGCACTTGCTGCCACACTGGCAGAGAGGCCACTGAACCTTTGTCTGAAAGCACACAGAGACTCAAACTTTGTCAAAACAAGCATTTCATTATTACTCAAATCACTGTTTTACAAAATTAACAGTTATGTACTTCACTGCTACTCAGCCAAAGGCAGCTGAGAAAAGGCAGGCTAAAAGCAAAGCAGTCCTGACCTCATGCTGATCCCTGCTCTGATTTATGTCTGTAATTACTTGCCTAGTTTGCTATTTTGAAGCCAGTGATACTGAAACAATAGGACAGCAAAAATAAGGGACAGCAAATAGATCACTGCTCTCGCCTCCAAAGCCATTCAGCAGGATGAGAGGAATTGGTTTCACTCGGCTACAGCCTCTTTGGCAGGAGGACTGTGTGATCATTCATATTTAATTATCACGTAATAAACCAGCAACATTCCACAATGAAATGCTTATAATTGAAAACAAGATTGAAATACCCAACTGCCACCCTGCTTCCCCTGTGCATGCAGAGGAGTAAAACGCCAATTTAACACCCCCCGGGGGACTGGCCCTCACAAAGGAGAGGTTTCCTGGAGCAATCCTGTTGTGTCTGCACTAAAGGGCCTTGGAGCCAGAGGGAGCCCCTGGGAGCAGAGCAGACTCTTTGGTTATAGGGAAGAGGAGTTCTCTCTCTGCTCCTCCAAGCATCTGCTGTCTGGAAGCAGGATTTTCAGACACCTTCAGAAGGAAGATTTAGAAGAACGCAGCTGAGTGTTTATGTGTTAGGGAATTCACTTATGACAAATCCCTGCAGTACAGGGATTTTCTGCAGACAGGTCCCTGCGTGGGAGCAACCTTTTTTGATTATGGGGATTTTAAACTAGGACTAAGAGTTAAATGATCTTATAGGAAATTCTGATTTAAAAAAAAAAAAAAAAAAAGCATTTGCCACTGGAGGCCCAGTCTGATGAAGCTGTCATGGACAGTTCTGGGACCTCAGTGCTGTCTCATCCTGACTGATGAAGTTAAGGGGATTAAGAACTAAACCTCTTTTCTTTCATCCCAGCATTTTAAGAATGACCGCTGGCAAACACTGACTTGCAAGGGTGATGGTTGTAATTCCTATTGGCTTCAGGCTCCTCTCCATGAGAAAATTAGAAAGGGCAGCGCAAAGGGAGGATAAAACTTAACTATTCCAGAGGCCCATTTTCTACTGAGTAGTCAGTGCTTTGTTACTATCAGTAACAATTATTACCAATTATGATAAATATTTATTGATGATAAGAACACTATTTCCATTTGCTTTGGCTTGTTTTTAAATTTCTCATTTTCTTTAGTGAGGACATTGATCTTAGTGACCTGTCCCTCTGGCTAAATCAGACAGCCTATACCAGCTTGATCTTTTCCAGTGTCCATAGAGAAGATAATTCAGGAAGTGTTTCACCAGAACCCCATGAAATAATGTACTTTGCTATCTGAATATAACTTAAGATGTTTATACCTAAGTCTGAACTACTACTTTCTCCCTGGTGTGCAGAACCATTGCTTAAAAACCAGGTTTAAAAACCAAATTAATATCCCAAAGCAGGTATGAGTCTATAGGAATAGTAAGAGTGACTGCCCTGTAAGGATGTTCACCAAAAATCAAAACTAAAATCCAATATTATAAAGAATTAAACATACATTGCACTATGTTAAATTGTCCTGAAGTCATTTACTGCAATCAAAGTGTGTGCTGGGGGCCAGCCAGCACCTGCAGCTTTTCTGGGAAGGACAGTATCTGCAGAAAGAACTCAGAGATTGAGAGCTGCCATAACCAAATTCTCAAACCTGAAAGCCTAATCTTAGAAGAAGTACCCAGGTTCAAAGGAATGACTTCAGTGGAAAGACAGAATTGCTGATGTGAGGTCTTGTTTTGGGAATGTGGACTCCAGTTACTGCATCAGGCTGGGCTGTGGGCAGAGGGAAATCTCCTGGGACTGAAATACAGCAGCAAGAATCACAAATCATGGGAAATTCTAAGTCTACCTTAAAAAGCAAAACACACACCTTGAAAGGAAATGTATCAGAAAAAGGCTACATCAGAAGTGATATAAACACAGTTATCCTGATAATTAGTGTCTTAAGAACTAGACTAATTTTTCCAACTTTATAGGCTTCACAAACTGCAAAAAAAGTGCTTCTCTATAAGGAATAAACGCTATCTCTATATATTCTACACATATTTACAGAGATTGTTTTCTAAATTTTTTTTAACCACTTACGGGTGTCCAAATTTTTAAAACTTAAACAATTTTCAAAGTTGCTGCAGGTGAAGTAGATGGTTAAAAGCAAAGCATTATTTGCAAAGGTCAACAGACTATGACTTCCAAGGCCTTTGTTTCTGTCTTTTGAGATCATGTGATGGAAACCTGCACACAGGGAAAACCGGGATGGAGCCCTTCCTGAGGCGCAGCACCCCCTGCGGAATGATGGGATCCGGGATAGTCAGTACCCCATGTTTATTAAAGGACATTTTTCAGCACATTGTGCAGGGAAAAGGGATCAATGTTCCAAGAGATGAAGGAATGCCGCTGGATTTTATGCTCCCATTGCCGTCACACATTAAATCAATGGGGTGCAGCCCCTGTGAATTAAAACACATTGGAGCTGCAGCTCTCCCTTCATTTCCATTGCTCCCTGGACAGGTTTGGCGTCTCCTCTGGAGCCTGGTGACAGTAGACATCCTTCATGGTGTTTCTGGAGCGGTCTGTCCTCCGGTGATAAGCTATAATGGATCTGTCTGTAAGAAATGCTGTCTTGCCTTGTTTCCAAAAGGAGATGAAAAACAGCTTCTGCACTCGAATACTGTATTAACCTTGACAATAATGAAGAGGGTAATTAACTGTTTTGCCCTAATGCGACCTTGCATTTATTGTCTTTAGAACTACTATACTTTAGGCACTCGTTAAGAATATATCATCCTTTGTCCTCCCAGAGCTGTGCTTTCAGAAGTCAATGAGGATTTTAAATCTCTGTGATGTGCAGGGTGAAAAAAAAAAGGTATTTTGAAGTAAGGTCACTCTTATAAAACAGCCAATCTGAACTCTGATTTTGCCTCTAGCTAGCTTCTCCCCTCATCTGCATTAGACATAAACTAAAACCACAGCCTAGGCATAGCTGAAGACCGGGTTTTTTTCTTAAGAAAAGGTGCATAAAGAACAGATGGTCGGAGTCATCTAAATGATGAACGTGTTGGTAATTTATCTTGTGTTGCAAGACATTCAAAGTATTTGAAGCTGTTTTCATGACACCACATTCTACTCAGTGTAAGCAAATGTGAACCTTGGAGAGAAAAACTGATCCTTGTCATCATGACAGAAAGAAAACTCTGGCTTTCCCTGTAAGTAACTGAGTTTTATAGCTGTAGCCAAGGGTGTAAGAGGTGCTAGGGGTCTGAATTTCATCTGGTTTTTACCAGGAGACAAAGTATTTAGAGGTCCTCAAAACAGCTGGAGTGCCTCAAAACTCCTGGACACAGCTGAAAACGTGCAGTAAAACTCTGCTTTTTCCAGCAGCCCAGGGCCAACATGAGATGAAAGATGTGCCCATGTCTCCAATGGCTGATGGTGCAGGGATAAGGAAATATGCTGCCAGGGAGCAAAGGTGGTGGCAGGTGAAGCCCCAGCAACTGGAGAGCACAGCTCAGAGCTGGAACAGCTGCTTTCAAGTAAGTGGTGCCACTGTGCTCTTAAGGCTTTTCTTCACTCAATATTTACTCGGGACAAGTTCAAACCTCTGAGCTGCCTTTCCAAATGACAGTGTCAGAGCCATCCTCCCAATCCTACCACATTCCAGTGAATTCTTAATCACAGCCAAATGGGGAAGCTTCATGAGAAAGGACTGAAAAATACTTCTATACCTCTATCCTCCCTTTTCCTCACCTGATGATGGCATTATGGCAGGTCGTACTTCCCACGCTCATGCCCATCCAATGCTGCATTGCAATTCAGGAGACAAGCTTGGATATTAGATAGAAGACCATGTTAAAAGAAAAGCACATGAATCTTGTCTGGGTTTTGGACAAAAGGGATGTGGAGACAGAATTAAGGACTGGGGCTGCGCTGAAGTCACATCACACCTGTCTACATTTCCTTCCAAGTGTCTTGGGGAACTCACCTGCACATTGCACTTCTCAAAGGTTCCAGACTTAGGAAGTAACTTCAGTGGGATGTTCAGGGCACTTGTGCCATACAGATTACCCTGGAAAGATGCCTTTCTCAACAGAAAATCATCAGATACTCAGTGAGAAATGGTGCTGGATGGGATGAGATGTCATTTATCACTCGGCACCCTCCAGTAGTGCCCTATGGGATCTGCTCCAGTTTTGATCTACAGCTTGTCTACGAAACAGCCATTACTCAGAGTTAGTCACAAGGAATACACAACAGACAGGAAAGTATGTCAGAACACTCCTTCCTGAAGTTTGTGATTTAGAGCTTGGTTTACACCTGGAAGCCTCAGAGTTCATATATTTTCTGTCATGAATTTCTTCCCAACTCTATATATTGTCATTCTCCCTGTGAAATAACAGATTAAAAAAAAAATGTTTCTGGTATCCCATGGTTCCCTCCTTGGGGAAGGTGTTCTGCAAATTGTTGTTGGGTGCCTCAGCTGGGCCAGGATGTTTGGACCTCTGTTCCCTGAACCAAACATGCACTTTACACCACAGAGTCACCTGCCAAAACCAGGAGCACGAGACTGTGTCACCTGCACCTTCCCGTGAAGTGTCTGAGCATGGGATCCATGATCCAACCTCATGAATTAACCAGCCTGATACTGGCAACAGCACAGGACAGGAGAGAAGCTGGGAAAACACTGCCATGGCCACATGTTAAATTATTGAAAGATGCAGCAGAAGATGATGATGTACACTGATGGAATTTACTCAGCCTGAATAACACGTATTACTTGGCAGGTCAAAATAAAGGTACAGCTAAAGGTTTGAGAAAAGTGCAATATCCTTAACACTGGTGCCAGCTGTTTAAAATTCTTCAAAAGCAAAATAATGGAAAACCATAAAAAAAGGGCTCACCAAAATGGTACTGTGTAATTTGTCACCCTGCACAGCAGCTTTAAAAGTTAGTTTCCATAACAACAGGAGCAACGTTTCATTATAATCACTTTCACTGGTAATTCTTCTGACATTTTAAAATATAGCAACTTTAACAAAACATTTAGTTTTAAAATTCCACTGAAACATCTACATCCTAGTAACTTTTCCTGTTTTTTTTTTCTTAAATACACAAAAGTGCTTGTTATATGTAATTTGAAATGCTATTAGAGAATATTAAATGTCAAAAATAACTATTCTGGGCCTGCTTAAAAAACATCTGATATGTGCAATTTTGTCTGTAATACACATACGCAGATCTCTCAGACACACAACAAATGTGAGTGAAATGTGACTTAAAAGTTTTAGTTGGAAAGACAGAATTGGTGTAAGTATTTCTGATGAGTTACACAGCACTTCACAGGGAGACGAGTGCAAAAATTGCAAACTAAAGTCAACATTTTTATTTTTAATCCAAACGTGGAATGAAAAAGTAAAATGTCCCACATGGTGAAATTCCTCAAAAACATTAACTGCAGGAATTTTAACTGCTTTCTTCACAGTGCTGCATTTTCCTAAGGCAATGGTTTCAGCACAGGAGTGCACAGAGTGCATGTGCTCAACCAAAAAGCTGCACCAAACCATAATTTTTTGGCCACATTCTGGACAAATTCTGGCCACATTCTGCTGCAGCAGCAGCACCCAGAGCCTTCCAACTGTGTTGACTTCCCAGTCAGCTAAAAAGCATTCAAAGCTGGGACATCTGTGGAAAATGACAGGAACCCTTCCCTCCAAGACACATAACTCTGGTTTTGGTCTTGCAACACCAGAACAGGGGCAAACTGGAAGTCTGTGACATGTCACAGCTCCTGAGGGGAAGTTTGCTGCAGGCAGGGGGGTGTGTGACTTCAGCAAGTTTATAACCAAATAAAACCGACAGAATTCAGGGCAGTTAATATAAAGCACTGAAGCTCCAGTGTCTCTAACTGGTACCTCAAGAGATCTGAGCTTGGGAACTGGTTTGTGCCTGGATTACTGATGGACTTTGGGAGAGGTGTGGGAACGACACCTCCTGCACTGCAGCTCTTCATCCTCAGCCACGATAGAGGGAACAGGAGATAAGCAAGGGCTAGTGGCAATTGTGATTCCTCTTTCCATTCTGGAATCACCACTTTCTAGGGAAAATGCATTGCAAAAACGCATTGCAAAAACGCATTTCAAACGAGGTGTGAACAGACTCTGCTGCCCATCGATCTGAACTTGGTGCAAGCAGAGGAACTGCAGGGAGGGGAGATAACAAGAGGCACCTACTGGGGGCTGGGGTGAGCCCAAATGGATGCAGAATTCTCTGCAGGCACAACTCAATCGTCATCAGCCTTAATGTGGGATCAGCCAGTTGTCCTCACACCTAATATGTGCAGCCTAGACTGTTATTTTTCTGGGGTATTATGTGGAGGATGTGTGAGGAAAACATAACCCCACTTTTCTCAACAAAGGCATGAGAAATTGCAGGGATGAAGCAAACACTTCACCTCCCCAAATACTTCAATTTTGATAACCCACTGATGTGCTGTGGGTCTCCCACGCAGTGCTGATGCTCAGACACCCACTGACACTGTTTTTAGGGCACAGAGTCAGCGTTTTACATCTCTACGTGATGAGAACTGAGAAATGTTGGGGCACAACACTGTATGAGTCTTCCCAGGGCTGATAAGCGTAAAAAGCAAGTCTTTCTACAGCCAAAGTGCATGACACCATCACAGATTTCATTCTAAGGGCCAGAAAGTCGTTGGTGTGGGATTTTCATGGGGAGAGGAGCCCCACAGAAGGATGGCTGGTGTAAAAACCAGTGCCTCATCCTTCCAGTCTCACTCACCCATACATTTATCCTGAAGACCACTGTGGTACATGGGCTCTGGCACTGCCTGCTGCCTGGAGAATGCAGCAACAGCACCACTTCAAAAGCCTGAAGAGAGGGACAGTCTGCAATGCACTGCAGCATAAACCACCTCTGTAGCTCAGATGACATTTCCCTGGATGAGGTTCCCCTCGTGCCCCAAACATGCCCATTAACAAATGCAAGGTTGATGGAGCATTAACCCAATTAATGATCCCCGTGCTTTTTTTTTCAGTGAAAGATTTCTGGCTCTGCCTTGATGGAGCTTTCTGAAATATTTAAGTCAATTCCAGTGTGATAAAATTTTATGCCTTGGGAAGTAATTGCCTTCATCTGACAGCTCTGGCAGTGGGGCACTTGCTTAGGAGGGCACAGGCTCTTGGGTCACTCCACTGTGGTCACAGTCATCTCCCTGCTTTTAATTAAAATGAGGATCTTGACAGTCTTTGAATTTAGAAGAAACACTTTACACTGTATTACTTTTGGCTGCCACAGCAAAGGAGGCTTTATACACGGCAGATGCTTGAAGACAAAGTCAACATTTCTGTTCAGAGTGTACAGGGCCAGCCTGAGGAGCTCCTTGTGCTCTGCAAGCCGTGGTGGAGGGTTGTGAATTACCTTCCCACTTCATAAATCATCAGACAGAGGCAGTGAGTGGAAGGAGGAGCTGGTGAGTGCCTCAGTCCCCAGGGCAACACAGCCAGTGCTTCCCAGAGTGATGGGGCCCAGCAAAGCTCTGCTCAGGGCTGATCCAAAAATCCCTGCCCTCAGTACCTGGGATTAGCACACTGAGGAAGGGTGGGATGATGTGTGTGGCGCACTGGTCATGAAGAGACTGTGAAGGTACAGCAGCTGCTGATGTGCCAAAAAATGCCTCAACCACGTTTCCTTAAAACAGTGAAAGTTTCAAGGGACTTCCTAACACACTAAAATTGTGCATTCCTGGCCACACACATATAAGGGGTAGTTGTTAATGTGNGTGTGTGGCGCACTGGTCATGAAGAGACTGTGAAGGTACAGCAGCTGCTGATGTGCCAAAAAATGCCTCAACCACGTTTCCTTAAAACAGTGAAAGTTTCAAGGGACTTCCTAACACACTAAAATTGTGCATTCCTGGCCACACACATATAAGGGGTAGTTGTTAATGTGAGTGATGTCTCTGTGGATTTCTTAAAAGCCCACTCTTTGATTTCAGGGAATTCAAGAATTTGTACTGGCAAAATAAGTAGAAAATAATTCTATATGCGTTGTAAATGTCAGCAGTCTTTCTTCCAAGAATCATTTTTCCTTTCAAAGGGCAGCTATCAAATGGGAAGTACAGCCACAGGACTGACTCCCACTGAGCTGTTCTCACCTGAAAATGTGGACACACAGCAAAAAAAGTGCCCCCGTGCTGAAATCTAATGGTGAGGTCAAATTTACAAGGCAGGTGAGAGGAAAGACAGGAGGAGCTTCCTAAGCTGGCATTTTAATGTAAATGAGAAGTGCAAACCAAACACCTTCTCAACGGGAACAAACCGAGGCAGAAGATTTCAGAGGATGCTCTGCAGCAGAGTAACTCACGGGGGTGATGCCCAGCACAGCAGCACAGTATCTCATTTACAAGCAACTGCTCCAACCTTTCTTGGGTAATCTTGATTTGATTCCATTTGCTGGGCTGCGTCGCCACCAAGTGCACTCTGTCCACAGCGCCAGATTGGTCCTGACACGCTTAATAAATTAATCTGCCTGACAAAGTGTGGCTCCCTCCCCTTCCTCCAGCCCTGCCAGGCAGCACAGAAAGTCAGCAAGGAGAAGGGCAGTGCAGCCACTGCTGATAGAGGAGAAATGGAGCTGCTTCCCCTGGCCTGGAGTGTGGGATGGGAGTGTTTTCCCAGGGTGGCTCATAAAAGCTGTGTTTAAATCAAATTTCTGTGCCTATATATCCCAATGCTCCTGGATAGTGCTACTTTCTAAGGAAGCACAAGCCTTAGCAGTAAGAGTCTTCGCTTGCACTGTGCCCAAAGAGAATTATTAAATGCCAAGTAGGACACAGATATCAATTACTGTTCTGTTCAGACTGCCACACTGTAAAATTCAGTACAATTCACAATTGCTTGCTGTTCTTGTAACTGTGTGATCTTGACAGCTAACTAAAGCCTCTTGGATATCAGCAATTAAAAAACAGAAATCCTCATCCTAAATAGTTATCTTTTGTTCACTTTTCATGCTCCAAAGACCTGTATCTGAAATGCCCTTCCTTTTTTTTTAATGGCCCACACAGTTCATCCCACAGACAACAGAAAAGGCATTTAGAAGTCTCTGCAGGTAAGTCAGTGTTGTTCCCTGGTAATACACAGCACTTGTCTGGTGTAATTGGATCCTGTGTGGAGGGGAAGACAAGAAAGAAAGAGCAGCAAAGTACTTTCAAATCCTACAGAGCCACCAAAGCCCAGATCTAATCATGTCAGAGCAGAGACAGAAAAAAACACATTTCTACCTGGAGCTTTGGCTCCACAGGTAAGTGAGCTGCTTGGCAATGTTTTCCCCTCCCTGATCCTATGAATCTTATTGAAGTAAACTCTGCTGGGACTGAATAAATATGGCTGTTTGGTTATAACCAGAAAATCACAGAATGGTTTGGGTTGGAAGGGACCTTAAAGATCATCTATTTCTATTTCTATTGTATGGAACATAATTTAACTGTACTATAATTTGTACAGTTTCTGTTCTGGACTACAGTGGACTAAACCAAGTTCATTAGCAAACCCAGGAACAAACACATCATTAAGATGTACAGAATGTGCAGTTACTGAATGATTATTGTCATTGAATGGTTAAATGGAAATGGAAGTAGCAACACTGCGCTGGTGCTGATGTGTGGACTGCAAATGCTGCAGGACCAACTTTATATGGAAATCCCCTCCACCGACCTGTTACAAAGTGGGCTAAAGCCTGGAACAAAAGCCATCAGGATGCCCAGTAGATCTCTCATGACTTCAGCTGTCTGAGTCTGCTTTGGACATGCATGGATATGAACTTCCAGAGATTTCCTGCTGCCACCTAGTGTTTCCCACGGCCGAGCAAGAGTCTCTAACATCAACACAAGTGTATATCTGAGGGACTTCAGCAGCACATCGGAGGCTCAGCCAGTCCATGGAAACAGGGAATCTTCCAGTGTGTTTTACTCCATCAGCTCTCTCAGCTGAGCCGGGAAAGAGCTCCCTGGACTGTGTGACTGAAGGTTGGCAAAACACATTCAGCCTTTCCACATGTTTACTGGAGAAAGCATTTACTGCTTACACCTCACCATTTATTTTCCATGCTTTCCTCTGCCATGGAAAAGGAATCACAAGGACACCCCAAAGCATCACCTCCACCTGCCTGGTCCTTCACAGGCCCGAGCCTGAACACCATTTCTGGGCCAGGGAAGGCTCTGGAGGCAAAAAGCTTGGCTAAACAAATGAAAAGGAGCTGACAACAACAGCAGCAGCCACATGAGCAGTGATGGAGCCCCCCATCTCCAGGCAGCAAGCTGAGAGCGTGGCTCATTTTTCAGGACAGGTGAGCCAGCAGGAGCAGTTACTGGAGCAGAGTCTCATAGATTTGTCTTCAGGGACTCACTTCCATGTTAAAAAAAGAACCTGATTATGAGTGTCCTTGCTCAGGATCTAATTCCTGGCTTCTTTCAGGCTATACAGCACTACCTGGAGATTATTCCCAGTCTCGTGTTCCCAGAGGAGACAAGATTCAATTTCTGAAATGCTGACACTCAGAGTTCACCCCTTTTACGTGTAGGCCTACAGGTTAAAGTGGTTTTTGAGCAATAAAGCAGGCTGATTTGCTCCAGCAGATGTAAACTGTGAACTCTAAACTGACTTCCAATCTTTATTTAGTGTACTGCAAAGTTCTGCCCACCCACATAAGCTCTCAATAACAGAACTAAAGCTTGCCCTTTCAAGATTCCTCCAACACTAAGATTACTTAAAATTGCAATGCTGATGCAAACAGCATTTAAAAATATTCTTTTCCTTAATAATATTGCAGAAAACTACTTTTACCCACAGAACTCTGTAATCTATGTTGATCTACATTGTTGTCTATCCAGGCTGCAGGCCCAGGTAAAATGACTCCTTTCTCATGTCAGCAGATCAATTCATACCATGCCCACTGTTGCATGGACAAAGATGATGAAGGATTTCTGGAGAAGTTCCTTAGATCTCCACACTGCAGACACCAAACTCCAACATTCCTCCAGGAAAGAGCTCAATGAACTCAGAGGGGTTGTGATCTTTCCTCCAATGCAGGAACTCTCCTCTTGATAGCACAAGTTCTTTTGGGAATGTTGAGGACTTACTAAATGAGGGATATGACCAGGCAGAGGGGCAGAATGATGCACTGAGAAGGCCTCAGTGCAGTGCTGAACTTGTCTTTATGGACTAGTGTGGAGAGAAGCATCATTCCCTACCCTGCACTGGCTACTGCAACCACGTCTGAAAACCACATTTCCATAGGCACTAGTCCTGGTAATTTGAGCACATTTAAAGGACAGAAATAAGATGGCATGTGACAAACTTTTTCTGTCACTTACAGTATTTACTCTGTGCTTGGAGGGGTTTTTTATTGGCAACCCCAGTGTGTCTCTAGGATGGCAGGTCCAGCTTGTAAACCCTGGTGCTGGTGTTGTCTGCAATCACAGACAGACCCTCCAAATGTACCTGCCTGAACCTGGGGGTCTGTCATGGGGAACAAATACCTTGGTCAGAGAAAGTATATGGATAATTTCAATCTGAAATGGTGATGCTGGTTTTTCTTTTCAAAATGAGGTTCTAGAAAAACAATGTCCAAGTCAGGCTTCAACAGCACGAAACGCAACAGGGTGACAATGAAAGAGCTGCTGCTCAAAAGCTGATCAGGAACTTTGCTGTTAAAGCACCAAGAGAAGAGGAATGGAATGGAATGGAATGGAATGGACCATCACTACAAAAATCACTGAGTCCAACTGCCTGACCAAGTTAAAGCATATTACTGAGGGCCTCGTCTTAATGACTTTTAAACATTGACTCTCTACTCCCAACTTCACAGGCAGCTCCAATACTCATCTAAAGGACTTACACATACCCTATAATTTTCTGGAATCAATCAGAAATAAAATCAGGAGTTTCCTCTGTACAGGATAGGCCATATCAGAACATATTAATCTGATGATATAAATTCTAAAAAACTTCTGAGCTGTGTACTGCTTGCACTGATTTGTACTGTGGCTGACTTTTATTTGTACAGAGACTGATTTCCTGCAAGATTACCCAAAATTGGCAACTTGGCCCCCCTTACACCAAGCAAATGTCAGTTGGACACTTCCATGGACACTAGGTGGCATATTTGTACTGTATCTGTGCAGAGGGGTATGGAGATTAACTGAAGTAGCATTGTCACTTGTAAACGCAGTAAACCAAATAGTCCTCAAGAGTGAAGCATTATCCCTTTGAAAGAAAAGCTTCCACTCAAATATGTTGCAGTAGTGTCTTCTGGCACCGTGTAGCACCAAGTGTATTCCTGTTCAGTGATCAAAATAAATTGAAGTGGAGCTGCCTTAACAGGACAATTGCAAATCTGACCATAATCATTTGTAGATAAAGATAATCCCACAAGAATTTTGGCTGCCTGCAGCCCACCCTCTTGCAAATGTCAAATCCAGCTAGACTGGTAAGAGCATTGTCAATCGAATTTTGCTCTCTCCTTTCCAAAGACTGAGATCCCACAGTTCCTCCAGGCCACTTTCCTGCTGCTCAACCACACTTGGTAACAAAACATTTTCCTTCCACCTGGAATGTCCTGTGCTGCAAGGTGCTGTCCCTTTCTGGAAACACTCTGCCCACCTTCTCCCAGCTGCACGTGCACAAGGCCCAACTTGCAACTGCGAAGTGTGTAATTAGGAAATGTGAGTTATTCAGCACGACTTTTCATGATGTGGTTACAAGGAAAGCCCACGAGATGTCAGCAGCCATCCAGATCCTGTCCTGGCATGAGCAGTGCTGGGGATCCACAGCATTCTGGTGGAATGGGAGTCAACCTTCCTCAGCCAAGAAATACAGACTGTCCCATCTACTGAGGCAGGAACAGGAGGAATAAGAAAAAGGAAGGAGCTGTCAAAAAGGAGAAGTAAAAATTTGGAAGGATGAGGAAGAGAGATCAACACAACACTGCTTTGTCCATCTGCTTCCAAGCAGCAGGATAAGCTTCTGAATGTCTCTTTTTTCTAAAACCTCCTTTTCCTGGTCAGGCATCTCCTCCACAAAGGAGGAGAGGGCTGGGCGAGTTATCTAATGAAATGTGGACCGCTCAATTCTGACTGCTCAAGCTCAGATAAGGTCCTTGGCTTATCTGCTCTTTGAGGTCTTTGACCACTCAGCATCACTGTCATGGCTCTGTGTGAATGCTCAGTGTCCTCTGTCTAAGCAAGGAAGGCATGTAAATGCAGGTTAAAAATGACACCTCCAATGAGACTTGAATTTCTTTGTTGGAAATATTTAGGAGGCCAAATAGGACAGGAAAGAGAAATATCTGCTTTTTCTTCCGTCATCAGAAGCTTTGATTTTCCTGTCAGAGCTACTGAAAAGACCACAACCAGTAACCCATTTTCTGATTGTTTTTTTTTTTTTCCCTGTGTAGTAGAGAGTCTGAATGTATCAGTAGAAACTTAGAATAAGTTCTAAAAATTACAGCTGACTCACCAGGATTGTAGTCAAGCTTTGAGAGGCAGAAGTGAGAAAAAAGCCCTAAGTAACAAGACAAAGCACATAGATCAGACCACTGGAACATGAGGGTGGGAGATTGGGAGGAGAGGTGGCAACCCTGTGGTCTGTCCTCTGCAGAAATTCTGTGCTCTGCAACAGCCACGTGTTGCAGGACATCAGGTAAATGAACTGCCACAGGTTAATGGCACAGTCAATGTGCATCTCAAATTAATGTGCAGCTCAGCTCAGACCTGGAGCATTCAAGGGCATTTTGGTGAAATGATAGAAAAGACAATCTTTCCTCTAGTTTTAAGGCAGCTCAAGTCACCTGGCACAGAAGAGGCTCCTGCCATTCTCCTGACAAAACAGCATCAATGTCAAGCTGAGGATCTCACTCCGCCTTTGGTGAGCAGTGACTCCTCTGCACCACCAAGCTGTGCTAATGCTCATCCCAGTGCATGGCAGACACCACAGGGCAGTGAAAGCCCTCATCTTCTTACACCTCTGCTTTTGAGGGAAGAAAATGGGGGAGAAAATTCAGGAAAAGTGAAATTGCACCACATGAGCATGGCTGGATTTGTTGCAATGTGCTCAGAGGAGAAGGACAAGCAGAGATCCCAGCAGGAAGGATTCAATCCTCTTGATATCTCTGTATATTTTGCCACCCAAACACTCACAGCTCCCTTCTTACCCAAGGACAAACTCACCACCGTGTTGTTTCAAGTCTGGTACCTTGATCTTGGCTGAAACTACTCAAGGCACCACCAAAAGCAACGTGAGGGGGGTTTCATGCATGTGCCAGCACAGACAACTAAAGAATAACCCCAGCATGGGATCTCTTCATGAACAAATGGCATTTTTCCCTCCATAACTTGACAGAAGTGAGGATGCTCAGCTGTTCCCTGCACTGAGAAACATGAGAAGAGATTTTAGCAAGTCTTCACTGCCATCCTGCTCCCACTGACAGCAGCAGGCATTCAAAAATCTTAACAGAGCATCTTTACAAAACCAGTGATAAGCTCTTCTGGCAAAAATCCCCAAAATAAAGGTTCTGGTGCTTGTTTTTCCTAATATTTTGAGAGGAGTGGAGATGTAATTGCTTAGTCATTGATTCTGAAGCTTTCCAAAAATCAAAGAGTGGCAACAAACTGAAGCTCCTGAGCAGCACAAGAGTGGTGACAAGCCAAGCATGTTGTGTGCTGAGAACAAACATGCAAACCAAGAGCTCCAGGTACACACAGAACTACAAAGTTCTGAAGTAAGAGAACCTAAAGAGGCCTGGCATCAGGATCTCAGACTTCATGAAGCCTGTTTTAAGAACAGGCAGACACATTTTTCATGCAGAGATGTTTCCAGTGAAAAACCAGCCCTTTTTCACCCCCTCTGTCTCCACACCACAAACCTCTCAAGATCACCGCTGCTTTCTATTTTTCATGAAATTTCCACAGCGTTTCACTGACTTGTGGTCGCATCTGAAACACACAATCCTCTGCTGCTATCTGGGTCACCCACACTGAGAAGGGGAATCCCATTATTGTCTCTCCCTGTATTTGAGATGAATGAATTTGTACAGTCAGCTCAGGTTTGGATTCAAACGCTGATATCACCGTGACAAGCCACCAGCACCCGCCTGCCAGAGCACTGCAAGCCTTTCATCCCAGCCAACACAGAGGCAACCACAGCCCCCAGGATATTTGAGAGCCCAGGGCGCTGCCTCTTCATCAGCACTGCTGCTGCCTTTGAATACAGATGGAGCACTGAGAGTATTTATCGTTTATTTATTGTTTTACCCAAAGGGATACACTATGTATCAGCTGCTCTCTGCTTTGCAGCCTGAGACACCAGCAAACATCACTAACTGGGAAAGCTGCAAAACCCTTCCCTTCTTCTGCCTCAGCTCTGGGTGAAGCCCAAAGCAAACACCAGTTCTGTCTCAAACCCAAGAAACTGTGCTCTCAAAGTCTGGCTCCATGATTTGTGCTGCTCTTCGGTCACAAAGGAGCATCTCCTGCTTCACCCCACACAGGCAGTCAGCACTGAAGGAACCACACAAAGAAGAAATTCAGGAGCATGTCAGAGCAGAGTCACAGAGCTGCTGGATGACCTGTGGCATGAACTAACTCTGGCCAAATGCCTCAGCCTGACTTAATACTGTGACTTAGGGAACAATTATGAATCTTCTGCTACACATCAGTGCCTTCACAAGTACATTAACTGAACTATGAACTGCTGGAAAAGTGGAAAGTTGTAACCAAGACTGAGATCTCAGAACCTTTAGTTCCTATCTCCATGAACTGCAAGTGCATTTTAAACCTTCAGTTGTCAGTGAAGTTATGAAATCCTCAGTGCCCTTTCAACACTCAAGGTACTGGTGCATGTGCACACCTAAAGAATTTCTCTGAATTAAATGATTATGCTGAACTAGTTTTGCAACATTAAATATTCTTTGTTTTAAAGTGGCCACAACTCAGTTTCCCTCTGTAAGTTATATCAAAACAAGACAATTCTTAACAAATACACTGTAAAATTGTATCTTGCAATACAACTAAAAGCAAATTCTCTGATAGTCAACACTCCTTAGATGCTATTAAAACTAACCTGTGTTTTCTGGCACAATTATGAGGGCCTATTTCAATAAGCTGCAACTGAGTCTCTGACAGGGAAAGAAACTGGGGCTGAAGGCACAATTTCTTGAATCCTTCAGTCTTAAACCCATTTCCTCATCTAACTGTATCTTTGGAGTAGAGGCATGCAATCAACTGCAATTTGGGTATTGATTTAGTGGGACTCTGCACATGAACCAAGCTCTGCACATTTGCAGGCCTGCTTTTCTCCTCATTATTCAGGACCTCTATTATCAGTAAGATATTTTATTACAGCAAAAAAAAATCAAGACCTTGGTTTTATCCCCCTTGTCCTGAAGCACCACCCAGCAGTCCTGATCAGCAAGCAATGAGTGCCCTTCAGGAGCAGGCCATAAATGTAAATTTAGCAAAGAGCACTTACCAAATACAAATTCAGGATCCGTGCTCTCAGGATTATCTGATTTTCCCTTGCTGTGGAAAAATCCACATAAAAATGGAATGCTAAATTTATTTTGCAGCTGCACGATGGGGAGATGTACAGGGTTGGCAGGGTACAGGCCACCACCACCACACAGGTGCCATTCACTCGGATGTCAGGATGTGGAATCTCAGATGTCAGGATGTGGAATCTGCTAAATCAAGGCAGATTTGTCTATCACAATCCTGAGCCTCTGGTGGGGATGCCAGAGCCACACTGGCTCCCTGTCCAGGGCTGCTTTACTCTCTAAGCCAAGTTTTCTCCCCAGCTGTCCAGTCTGAACCTCCCAAGCCACAACCTGGGGCTGTTTCCCCTCACTTTACCACCCAGCAAGTTCAGCTTCATCACCATGTGTTGCCCCCTCCAGGCAGCAGTGGGTGGCAATGAGATCCCTCCCTGAGCTCCCTGCCCAGCTGAACAAGCATTTTATTTTTTTTCCTTTAGTGTACATTTCCTTGCTCCAAACTGCCTTTGCCTAAAGCACTATTCTTAAATTAATTATCCAGTAGCTTTACGCTGCAGAGGAGCATCATTTTGGGCCTCCACTGGGACTTGTGGCTTTTTCTTCTGCAGCCTCAGAGTGTGAAGGCTTGGCCCCTGCAAAACCCATGACTCACAGCCTTCTGGGACACTCACGCAAGTTTTTTTACACATAATTCCTTTTTCCTTGCAGCTCTTCTGTTAAATGTTTGGATTTGCAGCTCCCACTCTCCCCTGCCTGCCGGGACAGCCCCTGTGTGATCCCAGCACACTGCTGGCATTGCCTGATGAAGGACACAGGCAGTGAAAGGCAGGGTAAGGAACTCAGAGGTGATGGTACCTTCATGGGGGCCAGCTGGATGGGAGTGATACATGATGGATCCACCATGGGCTTGGGCCGGTTGGCCGTGTCTGCCAGCAAACTGTGCCACTGCTGAGGTAGTCCCGTGAACTTCTGCTCCCGGTGGTCAAAGCCAGTGTGGACCCGGTGCTCGAAGTTGGAGGGCCCGGAAATTTCAAGTCTTTTCTTCTTTTTCCCGAACATGGTGGAAAAATCTGCAGAGGTTGTGGGGGAAACAGGAAGGAAAAGAGAAAAAAAAAAGCCTCATTTTTATGTTCTGTTGCAACCCACAGCCATTCTTTTTACTTCAGAGGGAATTTCAGTAAATGTCATTAGCCAAATACATCCATAAACTTGACTCCCCACATTGAGATCTATGTGAGGGATGCATTTATCTGACCCCCTCTCTACATGTTCATAATACCTTATGAAACAAGGAAATGCCTCTATTCCCAAGAAAGAAATCTCCAGGTCCTACTTTTTGCTGCTGTCTCTGTTGCAAGTTGCACCTCATGGAAGCTCAGAGCCTGGAGCAAGTGGATGGCCTTGCTCAGAAGATGGCACACCACGAGAGCAAATGTACACACAGCCTGGCATCTTAAATCTATACTTGCTTTACAGGAACTGAGTGTTTTAGTCGATTTTTAGTTATTTCCTGGTAAGAGTGGGTTGGTTTGCTTTCCTCCTGTCTGCTTTGCCCTTCCTGAGGAGCCTGGAGAAGGCAGCAGGCGGGACTGCAGGGCACACAGGGAGAACAGGCTAATAGATCAGCTGGGGCAAGGGAAGTTTCAGAGGCAAAGTGGAAGGAGGCATGAACTGCAAAGTGAAAGGGATGAGATATCTGCCCACTCTCCTGGCACAGGAAATAGCCAATACACTCTTAACCTGCATTAACCCTTGGGGTTGGTAGGTCCCAGCTTACAATGAATTGGAGCCTAATGGTTATACTGAAGCAAGTTCAGAATTGACTTCCTGAAAGACTCCAGAAATCTGCTGTGCAAGGCAAGAACAAACTCCTGGTTCCAGGAAAACACAAAGGTCCTGTTGCTTTTCGGTGAAATACTGTCCTGTCCTGGCAAAGTGCTCTGCCTGCTTTCTGCTGTCTCAAAATAGTCCTCCACCTTGATCTCTGGGCTGTTTCAAGCAGGGCTTGCTAAGCTCTTGAGCAGCATCTGGCTGAAATAGCAGTAGGGTGAGGAGGCTGGCAGCTCTGTAAAACCTCCTGTGTCACAGGAGAGATTCAGCTGTAAAGGTGTTGCCCTGTCTTTGATTCAGGAGGCAGAGAGGAGAAGCTCAGAGAAGAAAATAAAGTTGTGTTGCTGCTATGGGAAAAAAAAGATGGGATGATAAACCAGGTATTTATTGCACCCTCATTTCCCTTTATTAGTTAACTTAAAGATCAGGTTCATTATTTGAAAATTGATTGCTGGCTGCTCTGTAAGTTCCCCCTGTGTACTTGCAGGTGATTGTCTCCCTTGTGCATTTTCTTTAGATGGAGCAGACAAGCTCCTGTTGACCTTTTTTCAAAGGACTCTTCCACACACTTCTCTCTGTCTTTCTCTCCTACTCTGAACTCCCTGCAAATCTCTTCTTGTGACAGACTCTCTCCAGCTCTGTCAATGTGGTATCTTCTCTGCCTTTCTCTCCCAAAACCTCTTACAATCACCCTGATAGTTGTCTCTTTTTCCATTTCCACCACCATAATCTTTTAATTTGTCTTGGTGCATGTCAGGCACCTTGTGGCACTCACAGATGTGTTTCCAGCCTAACCCAAAGCCATCATGGTTGGTCTCTGTTCAAAGACAATTTATTTCCAAGGCTCAGAAACAGAAGCAGCCAGGTAGCAGCTCGTGTTCAGTGCTCAACCACAGGGCTCCACAAATCGCAGCCGGCTGCAGATCAATGGCACTGGATTGATTTCATTTGCCCTCTGGGATGGGAATCTATGAGACCTATTGGAGTAACATTTTAAACCATCAGCTCTAGACATGTATTTCTTTGCCTGATCAATGCCAGAACTCACAGGGTTTCCTGTTGGACTTGAATCCAAATGCAGCTGTTGGGCACTTCAAGTCCTCCAGAGCTCCAAACAACACCGGTAACTAAAGGCACATCAGCTGGAACACTGCACATTGCTTTTTAAAATAAACAGCAGATTCATTCAACAAAATACCCCTCTTTTGATTTTAAAGTGCTCTTTGCCATGTTACACTCTCCTGTTTCAATACTGTTGCAAGTAGAAGCAAACATAAAACTTGGCCCTGCAACAACCTTTATTTTTTCAAGGAGAATATTTTAGTTTAAAACCTGATGCCAAGGCCACAGTTTGCACAGGGATGGTGTCTGAGGTCTGGGCAGTGGGACCTGCCCCTGCTTTGACTGCAGCTCATGTTTAGACCAGCTTAAATCGACCGTGAAGCTCCAGCAGGACAGACAGGGCTCCTGGCACCTCGCACAGCGAGGGATGAGCTCAGCCATGTGGCAAACACAGCAGTGCTGTGGTATCAGTGGCCACAGAACATCTCCTGTGGGGCTGTGCCTGTGAAAGGTGGCCAGGAAACCTGGCTGACAGCAGCTCCAGCACCATGGAAGCAGTGCAAGAACCCCCTTCAGGTCAACCTGCCTCCTGCCAATGGCTGCCTGGTGCTCCTCAAGGCAGCAGAGCCTCGACCAGCTCTAAAGCATATCAATAATAAATGCTGTGCACTGTCACTTCCCTTCTCAGCCAGCAAGGTCTCTCTAGCTCACTGCAAAGCAAAGCCAACCCCTCCTTAGCACAGTCCCCCTAAATAACTGTAGCAGTCACAGCAATCACAAGGAAACTTCAATTTTCCCTGGTTTCTCCCAGAATGGGAATGTTGCTACTTGTTTTCTGAGAATGGGGTTTGGGGCAGCCAAGTCTGTGAAAACTCTTGCTCTGTGCTCCAGTTCAGTCCCCACTGATGTGCTTGGTCATCATGCTTCAAAAAAGGAGAAATGATTTCATTTTTGCCATAGCTTCACTGATATGACACAAAAAATAAAGCATTTACTCAATGAATCAGGTGTGGAAGCAGAAAAATACCCTGGACATGAGAATGTTCTCCAAGGCTCAGAGAATTCTTTCAGGAGTAAGAGGCACCTAAGTGCTTTGAAGAAAAATGATGGACCTTTCCAGGATGGAAAGTACATGTACCATTAAAGTTACAGAATTTGTATCAAGAGCTCAAAATACATAAAGTCAAAGTTCATGCAAAACAGCAATCCTCTCACAGTGGTTAGGAAACCCTAATTTCTTAAAGGGATTAATTAGGAAAACATCCCACAGACAAGGGGGCAACTGGAGAGGTAAGAGGCTGCAGGGCAGTGCCATCCCCATGCCAGAGCACTCACCCTTAACTTAATTCTTCCTGACAGCTTCCAACACACTCCTGATGGTGCCAGGTCTCCCAACAAATGCCATCCTTCCATCCAGCTCCTCCTGTGCTCACCCCCACAGAAGGAGAGGAAATGAGAGTCTCTGCACTCATAGTTTGTTGCTATTTTGGTGGGGATGAGCACAATCAGGATGCCTGTCCTTTCCTTTCTGTGTTTTTCCAATGGACAGTCTGGCTGATTTCAACACCTCACACGTGGCACAAGGTGACACCTGACAGGAGGGAGCTGGGGAAGCCTGGGAGCTACTGCTGGCAGTGGGCTTGAGCTGCCTTTGAGGGGGAAGAGAAAATAGGACTCATCCCTGCATGGCTTCTGTGGGGCACTTTTATAGAAAAGACTCTTCTTCTGAAATGATGCAGCACATTAATTTTGTGCTTGTAAACACAAGGATTGAAGGAGGCAGTGCTTCAGCTACAACAAACAAAGAATTCAGTAAGTGTGACAGCACGAGACCAAAAGCAAGTCTGTTCTCAGGCAGGGGAGCCAGGAGATGAGTCTGTTCAGCTCTGGGCTGCCCTGCCAAGGGGCTCCTCCAACCCATGGCCCAACTGTGGCACAAGAATAAAGAGAAGGGACTTTCTCTATGAAAGCCATGATGGAAAAAATATGGATGTGACATTTACTGGAGGAAAACACAATCCTGGGGGGGAAAATCAGTCTACAGCACCACCCCTCCTCCCGAGTAACCCACAGGAATGCTGGTGCCAGCTGTGCCACTTGGGAATGGGGAAGGAACAGGGATAGCAGGAGAAATGTGTGAGCTATGCTCTGCAGACAGAGCTACCCAACCCCTTTTATAAGGGCAATTTTTGCCCTCTTCTTTGTCTCTGCCCAGGAAAAGGAGTACTGCCAGCTTTGCTGGTGTCGTAGCACAGCTCCATCCCCAGCTGCAGGCACCAGGGGGATGCTGAAAGGGTGCTATCAGGAGCAATCACTGCATTTTGCACTTAATGCTGTTTACTGTAGTGCCTAACAAATCGAATTACATGCTAATCAGCACACCCTGCCTGTTAGATCTGTGCCAGCCTTGGCTCCTTTGCTGTGCACAGAAGTAATTCATGAGCATCACAGTGCCAGGGACTCCCAGACTGGCTGAAATTTCACCCCGACCTCAAGTGACAGATCAGGTCCCCACAGGTCCCTGTCTGAGACACTGCCCATACAAGCAAAGCAAATCCCTCCTGTCAGCTACTGCATCATTGTGGTGCTGCCTCCTAGTCACAGATAAAGGAGTTTTTCCAGCAAGAAGTGTCCTACAGCCCTGCCCTGGAGCAGGAGGGTGGCAGGACTATTCTGGATGCCAAGGGAGCCTCTTCAGGCTGTCCCATAATGATCTGTGTTCAGGGCAGTGTTTCCAGCAATAGGTTTCCCACTAAAACTTAAAGCCTTGACAGCTCATGTCCCTGAGCTCATGTAGAAGTGCTTGCTCTGTTTGTTGAGTCTCAAAAGGTTGTCCCTTTCCTGTATGTGAGACCAAGGAACACTCAGGGACTGATGAACTGAAAAGTCAGAAGTCCAGATTTATGTTATCACCCTCACAGAATAAATGTTTGCACTTACAGGAAGTAAAATCCAAGGCAGTTGGAATAAAAAGAAAAAAAGGATGACTTCAATCACAAATTTAACAGTATTCTGTATCTTTCATCACATCCTAAATAAGAGTAATCCAGCCAACCTACCAAGTAAGAGAGAGATGTCTGCTCAACTCTGCCTGTCTTTCTGTTCCAAATGAAAAAGAGCCACTTTTTTCTTCTCTTCCAACTAGCTATTCTTTTTTTTTTTGGAAAATTGGAAAGACCTATCCTGCCTCATAACCTTCAAAACTATGAAGGAGTCCCAAGTGCATCCCCTGACAACATCCCTTGCCATGCCAGGTGCCCCCAGGTAACACCGAGCAAAGGTCTGTGAAATTCTGCCCTACGTAAAAACATGCAATAACCTTACAAAGTTAGTCCCTAGAATAATGAAGTGAAATGGGTATTTTTATTTTAAAATGGACCTTTTAATGCTTCTGTACCTTAGCCAGGTTTTTGTTGTGGGATTTCAGTACCCAGATGCTGTGTCCCACTAACCCATGGAAATCGTTTGTGGCCAGCACAACTCTGGGAATCCTGCAAGGATTTCTTACACACACCTTGCTGCTGCTCCTGCCCGTGGCTGGGCTGTAAATATTCCCTCGGGAGAGGCTCCATGTTCGCTGTCTGCCTCAGCCCAGCAACATGTTTGCTTTTAAACAACCAGCAATTAGTTTCTTTTCAATTAGGAAGCTCACACTGCATTAAGCCTGTGAGCCTGTGTTTTCCGCAGGGATTCCCTGTGGTTCCTCAGCTGAGCGAGAAGCAGCAGAGCCCCCTTTCCCTCGGGGATGGGCTATTAGCATTCAAAAACTGCCTTCATGCAAACTCAGTATCATCTGCAAGCCCAAAGTGGGAGGCAGTGGGAAGGGCTCAAGCCCCCCCCGAGCCCTGGGAAAAGGTACATTTTCCCCAAGGCAGCCACGCAGCCAAAAAACTTGGTTTCAGCCAGTAGTGTTTTTAAAATGCTTCATTTTTAAGAAAACTGACAGAAACGCAGATTGCAAAATGGGAGATGGGTGCAGGTCGCTTTCCTTTGATAATTTTTACTTCCTAATAATAGTTTTGTGCAGCACAAGGACCTCAATTATTCCCCTCCAGAGCAAGCCCAATGCAGTAATACATCATTAGCTTTGCTGGCTTCTGTTGCCGGGCTCTGATTAATTGTAACCTTTGCCGATATTTGATCGGAACTGAAAGAGTATGAATTGAGAAGCACAAATTAAATTAACGTGTCAAGGCAGCTTCCACAGCCACTACTCCAGACAAATGGGAGCTGGGCTGAAACTCAATCTTGAACAGAAAGCAAAGGTCTGGCACGGGCTGGTGGCAGCATAAATCCCCGAGAAAGATGCTGTGAGTGAGAGGTAAAAATGGTGTTGGTTCTCCTTCAGCTCCCACTGGTGCAACTTCCCACTGCTGAGGCAAGTGGAAGGACACCAACACCCATCTGTGTTTCTATACAGCTGTTAAGAGGAAAATGCTTATCTTTAAATTTTCAACAAGGAATAGCAACAGTAATAGTTTTGTATTTCCTCTTTATTTGCTTTAAGGATGGCTCAGAGCAGCTCAGTGGGGACCCACTGCTGCTGCCTGTAATCAGAGCATCAATATCCTTTGCAAAAAGAGAAGCGTGCCTTGATTGCAGGCTTGCATTTTTTAGAAAAAATTACCTCTATTTTTCTATCTTTAACTGAGAATACACAGAAAGCTACCCTATTTTTCAGGAGATGAAACAAGAAGCAATACCTGGAAAAGTGAACTGAATGACAAGACAATGGAGTTTCTGGAAAGGCTCTTAAAAACCACCCTGGTTTCAAGTCAGGCTTGGCACGTTACTGTGACTCTGGGATAGAGGAGAAGTCCAGATAAAATATTCCTAAACACTTCCCTAATTCCCAGAGTATCATTCTGGATCCACAGGATGGAAATGAACAGGGGCCACCCAGGAACTGGGGGGATGAGTACCTCAAACCACAGATGGGTGAGTCTTGTGGTCACACCATCCACTTAATGGTCACTCCAGACTTTGTGAAAGGATACAATTTGTCTTGTGATGTGACTGGACAACAGCCCATGCAGGTGAACACCAGGCTGGTTCACCCGTCTAATGACAGACCCCATTTCCCAAGGTCCCTGCTTTACCCTCTGCTCTTCTCAGTCATAAAATGAGCATTTCAATTTGGGGACAACAAAATAAAGCTTGAAAAGTGTTCTGATATACCCTACTAATGAATGAAGATGATGATTTCAAACACTGGCAGCAAAAAAAAAGGGTCTACAAATCCTGAATGAAGTCAGCCCAGGCTGTGAGTCTCCTACAGTCCTGCTAAACTCTTCCATATATAAATAATGTACTGAGAGAAATCAATCACCTGTGACCACACAGTTTCTCCAGACTACCTTTTTCAGCTCAAAGAAAGTATAGAAAGACCATTTTCAATGCATGCCTGTGTGAGTTTTAGAGCATGAAGTTTGATGATCAATAGGATTCCACTTAATACCATCGATTGTCACGGTATCTTGCTTTTTTTTTGAGCTCTAACAGACTTGTAAGTAATTTAAACACTATTAAAATACATGCTTCAATCACACAAAGAGAGATACTGATGGCCTAGACCAACAAAATGCCATCTTTCCCAAAGCCCCTTATTTACCCTGCAGCATTCTGCTCATTTCAACCTTTGGTCAAATCAGCCAATTTTCCAGAGTTTCTGTGTCACTGCACAATATAGTAAAAATACATTTAAACAATTACAAAGCACCCAGGACTTGTCATTATCCACCTTTCTTTTCAATCCCCCAATACCCTGTTTATGGTTGAAAATGCCTTCATTTGTCACAGCATAGCAGAGTGTCTCTTGATACCTGGCCCATGAGACACATGTAATAGAAATGTACAGTGGAACAGAAGGCAGGAAAAAATGGGAACAAAAGGCAATGTGTGCTTCCAGAGAAATAGGAAAAGCTGGTACAGAGTGGCCAAACTAGGATTGATGTACTCCAGGGAACAATACCCATTCTTCTCACTGAAAGCTACTCTTGTATGAGGACTCGTATCCACACACTGACTGACATGCGCTTTCCTAATTTGGAAGTCTTGTGATTCCCAGGGGATTGGAATGCTTGGTAATTTTCAGCTGAGTAACTTAAAAGCATGGATTGTAGTCAGTCACTCTCTATTATCTTATACACATGCACACATACACAGCAATGTGTAGACAGAGGTTTGGGCAGAGGATCTGCAACAGCTCTGGGCAGATTAAAGAGGAAACTCCCCCCCCCTCCAAAGCCCCCCAATCCCCTGGAGGTAACTCAAACAATTTCTGTCCCCAGCCATTGAAAAGATTCCAGGTTTGCAGAAGCAAATGGTCCCTTGGGTGCTCAGCTTGAGATAATTAATGGTATTAACTCTGTAGGAAATGCAGGACACCCACAGGGAAGGGGGATTAAATAAAGCACCCATTAAATGAGACACCCCAAGTCTCAAGTTACTTCTGAAACTTCAAGCAGTTGTAATTTATTTTTTTCTGAGCTGACATCATTACTGGTATTTTAAAATACAGTTCTGTGTTCTAAAGGATGTAGGTACTCTATGACTATGTTTTGAATTAGGAAAAAATACTCAGTAAAAGGAAATACTATCAAGAATGAAAGTGATGATGCACCTGAACAGAGAAGACAAAGCAAGCAGAGCAATCAGACAGCAATCTGCAGGACACATCAAAACCAGAGTCGTGAAACAATAGTACATAATTCTGAGTATTAGTAAATATGGGCATTCTTACAGGATGGGGCGACTGCAGAATAAGAACTGCAAGGATATGAAGTTCTGCATCTGTCAGAAGACTGAGCAAAGTGGTTGAAAAGCACTTGGAAAACTGTTGCTATTGATAAAGCACCAGGTTACACCTTCTTTGCATTTTGGGCCACACCCTCAGTGGGATCTGCAGAAGCCTCAGAAGAGATGGATTGGCACCAGCCCGGAGCACCGGGAATGGGGTTCCTCCCAATGCCCTGTTTTCCCTATGGATGTATCCTGATCATTTCTAACAGACAGCTCTCACTCTCCAGAAGAATGTTTTCTAGGTCTCAAAGGCAATTACCTTGTGCTGGCTGCACCCACGAACGTGCCAGAACTGCACCAGGGAGGGGCTCGAGGGCAGGGACTGGAGGGACACACTCCTGTGACAGCATCATGTCCTACAAAGACACATTTTTGAGATGAGGTCCTGGAGTCGACCCCCTGCCATAACTCCTCCCTGGAGTGTTCACATCCAACACACTACACTAATACTCACTGTAGTTCTTATTTTACTTCTCAAACAGTACAGGCTGTGCTGGCTCTCAGGAACTGCTCTATTCCCACAACATTTGTAATAAAGGTTGCTTTCCAATGAAGGATCAACAGCAACAAATGCTTCCTCATCCATTATTAATGGCAAGGCTCTGATAAGAGTTAAGATGAAACACAGCTGACCTGTAAGTGTTTACCAAGAAATGATGCAAAATCAGATTTTTTGGTACGTCAAAATACCTTTAAAATGCAAACAAATGCATCTACAGCTGAATGTATCCAGAACAAGTGCCTGGAAGATGAAAATCATGCCTGTTGTTATCACTGTGGGCTTCCTACCTTATTATCCGGTTTTACTCTGCATTGCTGCAACAAGTAACTGAAGGAAAAATATTTCCACAGTCTACCATAAATCACAAACGTGTAGATTCTACTTTAAATTTTTATTCCATACATATTTTCTTGTCTTTTCCTTTTCGCTCTGCATTGTGCTGAAAAACTGGTTTGAAAGTCAATTCTTATCCTATTACCTATTGAGTTGCTGTCATGCAATACTCTGTTTCCACATTAAAAATGAGAACTGATCCCTTGAAGGGTTTCTGGAGCTTAGTATTTATTACCTCCTCCAGGAAGTTTACCATAAGCTCTTTATACAGAACATGAAATGTTTATAAAGTGATGTCTGCTCAGTCCTCCTCCCTTTGGATCATCCCTGACAATAACTGCAACTGAGGAATTCCTCAACACTCACTTTTCTAGCAGCTAAGGAACTCTGCCACGCAGATTTGCTATTTTGCCCTCTCCAGACATCAGTTTGGGAGTGAGGGGTCTCACCTGTTCTCCAAGATTTTATCTCTGGGCCATCAGTGTAAATCCAGAAAGATCAATGCAATTGCGAGGTCTTTATTGTTTCCTGCCTCTTAAATGCCCCAGGTAGGTTTTGAGCAACTGGAGATGCTCCTGCATCTCAGATGGCCACTACTGCCACCTTCCAAGAGATGCTGCTGCTCCAGGAAGTGGCTGGAAGGACATTTTGCTCGGCTTATCCATACCCTGCTCCTGGGAAGGGCCTCTCCAGAGCGGAGGGTTTCATCTGAAATGGTTGTGGAACAACCAATTTTGGGAAAAGGACATCTCTGCACCCTGACTCTGCTTCCATTCACCATTGTTTGCAGAGGCAGGCAGAGCCACTAATTCATCCATTCCCCACTTGGTTATGGAATGACTCTGACAAAGCTGTGGATGCAACTGGGGAATCAAAAGATGAGCCAAGGAAGTGGTTGCAAAAAAATGCATTAAGGAAACACGTGTGGTTGTGTCGAGTGGCAGGGCCAGAGTCAGCACTTTGTGAAGAAAGGGACTGCACAGTCACTGGCTGAGAGGAGAATTAAATGTGCAGAGGGAGCTCAGACACCAATGGAAGCGTTTTCTTGCATGCAGAAAATGATGGTTTCTGTTCAAATGAAGGATGGGGGCCTATGAAATCTTGCACTTCATTTTCACCATTTTCCTTTTGTTCTTAGATAAGGGATTACTTAAAACTCAAAGGATATTTAAGACCTTGTAAACTCCTTGGGTTTTTCCTCAATTTTTGGGCACGTGATTCAATAAATACCCTGGTATATTCTGATTCAGATGATTTGCAAATTGTCTGTGCTCCAGGTGGGCACCAGAGAGGACTTACTGTTTGCTTCATGGGGCAACATAAAGGTTTCAGAAAGATGATTTGAGGACAGCCATGATATTCACATTATTTGAGACCTCACAAATGAATGACCAGAGCATCTTTACACTGTCAGTCAGGCTCTACAACCCCCTGCACCCACCCTGGTGTGTGCAACTGTGCCCAGCCCTGAGCTCAGCCACTCTGACAACCATGGCTTTCTCAATTATTCCCAGCTTCTTCGGGATAAAGGCAGGAAGATGTCCTGAATGACTTTAAAAATGATTATGTGAAGCACGGTGGGCTGTATAATACCTTTCCCAATAAAACTCCCTCTCAGCACTGTGACAGCAATCAGCTGTGTTATTATAGGTAATCTTTCTCCTTATAACATATAGGCTGAATGTTTTAAATGGAAATAACATCATCTTGTCCCCATGTGTTTCTTGTGGCGTGTCCTTGCAAGTAACCAATGCTCAGGATGCCAAAAGCTGAAGGCTCAGCTCGCCCACAGAAGAGATGGGATATGAATAAATCAGTGCAGAGTCCACGTGAGCTCCTTCCCTCTCTCTCAGGCTGGAAAAGCTGCATCTGCAGTGGAGCTGCCATGGTGCCTTTAACTGCCCGTGGCACCACTTGAAAACTTCAGCTCACTCAATATATGGATTCACTTTTTAAAATACCAGATTTGCAGCTGGGTATTTATGGAGAAATGAAAAAAAAAAAAAGGATATTTACTAGAGTAGTGTGACTGTTTCTTTTAGAGAGTGTGACCTACTGGGAAGGAGTTTCAAAACTCAAAGGAAACTCTAAAATTCAAAGAGTTTCAGACTCCAAACAAAGTGTCACCATCAGACTGGCTGGGGCAGGTCTCACTCCTGCACATCTGCTGAGAGCAGAGCTGGGTACCTGCTGCTGTGTTTTGTACCTCCCTGAAAGTCATCTTCAAAGTACTCTTCATTTATCTTTTCCTTGGTGCAGAGTTGCATCATCTCATGTCTTGATCTTCCTGGAGCATCATTTGGATCCTGATTTGACAGTTCTGGCTTTAGGGGGAGCACTCTGACCCCAGAAATTGCCACTTCCTTCTCTATTTCCCTCTACTGAGAGCAGAACGGGAAAAATAAGTCCCATGGTAACAGCACATCCAAAAGCAGAGAAGGTGGGACACAGTTGACTTTATTTAAGATTATTTCCTGCTCCCTTTCATTATAACAGAGGTCAGAGGATGTGTTGCTTCCCTCCCTTTTGCTGCCACCCTCTCTCACATCTCAATGGAAACCAGAGTTTCAGTCATTTAAACTGTGCCTCTTCGATGTTTTCTAAGCCAGGATTTTGTAATGCTGGAAAAAGTCTGAGCTTCGTGTCATCTGTTCTGAATTCAGCCAAGCTTGTGTTCATCAGAAAAGAAAAAGGAAAGATGAAAGTTTATGACTTGGAAAATCTCTGAGCCAATATTAGTAAATAAAGTCTAATTTAATTACCAATAGATGTATTTTTCAGCTGTCCAACTCTGAAAGAGCACAATCCCACTGGGATGAAGCAATCAAACTACTTAATATGCAAAATCACTGCTCGCCCACCAGCTTATTAATAGGGAGTTTTCTAATTCAGAGGAAAAGGCGAGTTACAGGCAAAGCAGAAGAGCAATAATCTGAATTCAAGCAGCTGAAATGCTCCACTGAACTCTGCTCCAGCAAACGTAAGACTTTTTTCTCTTTCCCCCCCTCCAATGACAGCCTTCCAGTGCCGCTGGCATCCATCACATGCACAGAGGCAAATGCTTCCACACTTGGCAACAATCAGAGCAAGGAAATTATGGATAAGGAGGAGGAGGAAACACGGGTTTTTTTTCTCTTGGCTAAAGGCATACTTCAATCTGAAAAGCTCAAAAGGAACTCAGTAGTAGCTTCCTCCTCCATTTCCACTTTCCAAGCAGAGCCAGGACTCCCTGCAGATCTCCCAGGTCACCCGTTTTTCCTGAGCTCTCAGTTTTGGTCCGAGAGCAAAACTTCTACTCCCTGTGCTGCACCAGGGTTGACTCCAGAAGGACTCATTCCATCAGCTCCCACCTATCCCTCCTCACACCACTCCTTTCTTACCAATTTTATCTTCTAAACTCTCTCTCATCTTCACCTCAAGCCCATCTGCACCAGCAGCCATCACTCTGTCCCCACCTTCACCGTCACCCCGGGTTATCAAACACAGATTCACCCCATCTCCCGCTTTCTGACTTGCAATGTTTGCTGCAAAACAACACGAGACCAAAGAACTGCCCTCAGCAGAACAGCTCCTCCTGGGAGCAGACAAAAAGGATTTTCTTTAACACAGTCATGCACTGAAATCAATAAATACATGACAAGGCAATACAGAGGCAAACTCGGGCACTGCAGGGTCTAGGTAGGAAATTTATATAAACTGTGGTCACCAGGACAGAGTAAAGAGCAAATACAAATGTAAAAGATGCCTAAAATCTAAACAGAGTATTAATAAATTATTAACCTGGCAGGTTTTAGGACAAGTGTTACAGATTCTGTATCTCCACAAAATCAGCTTTCGGTAGTCTAAGATGTTAAGGCTTAATCAGAGTGCATTGTTTTACAGATGAGATATCACCAGTCAGTTAAATTGCAGCAATGAAAGTGGGGGTTTAATTCAAGCTTCTCTAGGGAGGAGATTTGTTTGAAAGAGGTCAATTAAGCCTTCCACTCCAGTTAATCCCTTCTGTTTATTTTAAAAAATCTGGAATAAGGAAAAAACATTACAATAGGCCAGCAAAGCAAAATTTTCCTATGGATGCACCAAAGCAAAAAACCTGCAGGTCAGCTTGCTTTCAGCTGGGAGAAACACAGGCAGAAATTGCAATCAGTCTGCATTTCATATGGATGCATCACGTGGAGATGATTCAGACCAAATTATTCTCCAAACCAGCCTTATGAAACACTCTCCTCTGAGGAAGGCAGTGCTGCTTGAATTGCTTTGGGGAGAAGTCTGAAAAAGAGTCGCTGCGGTCAGGGCAGCAAAAAGTGGACACTCAAAAGGAACTATTTCCATGAGTCTGCATTTTACTTCAGAAGTCAGCAGCTGCCCCTCCCTGCCTTCCCAGCCCCTCTTCCCCACAGCCTCCAGCTGTCCATGGCACCATTTACTTTATTTCCCTTAAGCTTTCCAGTCACCAATGGTCATTTAAGTCGATACATTTGTTTCTTCTGCTCTTCTGAATATTGATGGCTTCCAATCTTTTTTTCCTCCTTTTCTGGTCCTACCGTAACTCCCTTCTGAGCTTCCCAAAGCAAAGCAGCAAATGCCAGGCAAGGCACACACTGTGCTGCCCATCTGCTTCCTGCTGCCGCCTCCCTCCTCGCCCCGTGCTCCATCCGCTCCGGCTGCGCGTGATCTTTGGGAGAAGGCTTTCTCCATGTGAAAGACCATCTCTCCTGCTGAATCAGAGAACAGCAGAAGCAGCATTACCCCTTCCCAGAGCCAGCACTGTAGTGTTTTTGTCAGAGTGCTCCCCAGCACCAAGCTCTTTGCTGTTCTCTGGGCAGACGGGGAGCCACCACTGTGCTCCGACACCCCAAAGCACCGGTTTCCATCTCCTTGCCATGGATGCTCCCAGCATTGAAGAAAAAGCCCTGGTGCACGTTCCTGCAGCAAAGGTGCAAGGGACTGACAATCCCTGTTGGGAAACCAGCACAGGTCAAGTGCAGTGGGAAATGCAGGAGCAGTGAGGGTGGTGGGCACGAACACAGAAATCACGTTGGGTTTCTCTGGGAAGGCAGGAGCAGCCCAGAGATATCCCACAGGATATCTCCTATACCTATGGGTCCTACAGGAGGGGGAGACTGAGCAAGTAACAGAAAACTGAGTAAGGCAGGAGAGAGGGAGCCAATCATTCAAGTAGCTTTGACTTGATCCAGTATCAAAGTGGAAATCCAGTGGAGCAGCTCCTAAAGGGCAGGGAGGAGAATTTGATCATCCATACTACGCACAGGATAAAGTGGTGGTACCACAATTATCTTGGCATCAGGTGGCAGCTGCTGCTGGTCCCCTCTGCTGGGTTTGCCCAGTGTATTTCCCCCAGTACCCTGCTCACTCAGAATTGAGTTCATTAGACACAGACCTACCAGCTCCCTTCACAAATCCATAAAACTCCTTTGGGCTCAGCTCTTTACCCCACTCTCTCTTCCTGTGAAAGCAGGACTTCATGAGATCAGTAACACCCCATTTCCATCCATGGCCTCAGGAATGTCTCATTTCTGCAGGACTGATTAAGGGGGTTCACCTTCTGGTAAAGAACTTCCACCCCATTAGAATGTATGTGCTTTGTCCCATTCTCTGCCTTTCTTTAACAGGAAAAATCTGCTTTCACAGCTGCCTCCATGGAAACAGCAACTCTGTGCAGTTGGCCATGCTCCAGGCTCGATGGGCTCGGTTCAAACATGGAAATCTGCATTTCTTGATCACAAGAGTGCTGAAACCTCAAGCCAGTCTCCCAGAGCCCAGCCAGGTCTCCTCTGGCTTCTTTAACAGCACCAATGAACTTCTTGTGGATCAGATCTCACACATGGCAACATCTGTGCAAATCTACTGCTGGGGAACGCTTGGGGAAGTGGAGGGAGTAGGCAAAGCTTTTAACTCACACACTTGGTTAACTCTGACAGCACTAATGCAGATCCTGGCCTACCAAAGTAGCTAATGGAGATGAAGATAAGCATTCGGCTTCCCTCCTATAATGAGCTTTGAGACCAAGCATCCAGCAAATGTAAATAAATTAAAAAAAAAATTTACTCCAATTTTCATTTTGAGAAACTTGCTTACGCTTATGCTTTGCTGGATTTGATCCCCTCCCATACCCTGCTGCATCCCCCAGCAAGGTCACAGCTGGTGGCAAACCACAGCAACACCTAGTGAGCTCATGGGCTCAACTTCCAGAGGAGGATAAATGACTCCTTTGGCCCCTAGAACCCCCTGATCTGCAGCTCTCAGACTATCCAAGAGGATGCACAGCAGCTGCACAACCACAGCTCAGGTAGAGAAGAGAAAACGTGCCCTCTGGCCTGGGAAAATTAGTCCCTGTGTAATAAAACACACACAGCTCTTCTATAATCATTTGTTCAGCTCCATAAATCCCAGGGCATAACTCAGGCTGTGGGGAAGAGCAGCTGTGAGGGAATCTCTGCAGGAGGCACAGAAAAGCTGACGGGTGCCAGTCCCAGAGCTGCGCCGGCCTCACGTCGCTTCCCTGCCACTCACTTCAAAGGAGCTGCTCACTTGCAGCTCTATAAATACCAGCAGAACGGGGCTCACTGGCAGCTCGTGGTGAGTATTAGGGAAATATAAAATTCAACAGTCCCTAATTGCCCTTCAGTCAACAGTACCTGTTTAAATTGCTGTTATTAGGGCAAAGATATTGGAATTGCTAACATAAACACAACCGAGGATTGCAGATGCTGTAGCTTTCCACCAGCAAATCTTTTACTTGCTGCTAAATATTTTCCTTTTTAATAGAGGAACAACACCCGTGGTGGCTGATACCCAGCAATAAGGGGCTGCTCCAGGATTTGCAGGAGGGTGCCCTGCAGGCAAGGACAGAGCTGGTGAAGGAGGAGAAAGTCCTGACAGAGGTGCCAGGGAGCTCACAAAGGAAAGGATGGGAAAGGAAAGCACTCAGACTCCTAGGAAAGATGAAAGACACTTATGGAAAAGATGTTGAGAGATACAAATAGAAACATCTGCCATGTGTCAGATGAAAACCGAAATAGGTCTTTTTAAGAAAAAAGATGTGGCGTATTTGTCAAAAATACCATTTTGGAGGACGTGAAGCTCAGCTGGGTTGAGAGAAACAGGTCCAAATCTCTGCAAGGTCTTTTTCAAAGCAAGGATTTAATAGAGGATCTTCAGGAGTCACTCTGGTACTGGTATCTCTGAGTGACTCCTCAGAACACTGAGATATGCACACTGACCTGGGTCAGCCACCCACCAGCAGCACAGTTCAATTCATGTTCTTTCCTTTTCTGCCAAGAAAGCTGTTCATCCTTCCCAGATCTGCTGCTCAGAATCCCAGATCCAGGAGCAGTGACACACACTTCACAGCTGCCAAAGTCAATGGAAAGGAGAAGGATCTCCAGCAGGACCAAACCCAGTGGATCCCACACCAGTGGCCAACATGATCCATCCCCAGCACCAGGGGACACTGCACTGGATCCCAGGAACCCTATGAGTCCTGTAGGATGAGGCCCCACGGATTACGCCTTGGCATCCTGCCTCAGGGAGTTATGCAGATGACTCAGTCCCATCAGCAACAATAAATTCAATGAGCAATGGTATTTCCACACACAGGGAAAAACTCTCAGTGCTTGGTAAAAATGCTGCTTGTGCAGACAGGGAAAAGATCTCGAGTCGACACAATGCTTTACACATCACTGCAGCTCCAGTAACTGCAAAATCTGGCCCAGAATACCTTTTACTTGGTTATGTGTTTGCATCACAGAGGATTTTTTTAAATACATTTCTAAACCAGACATCGTAGCACTAATGACCCCAGTTCAGATGAGGAATTATGCTGGTTTAACTCTTCTGAGGGGCTTTGTCTGAACTTCACTTAATTGATGCTGAAGAGTCAAACTTCTCCCAGTTACTACAAAGACTGCAGGTACCACTGCTGGGTGAGAGGAGCACCTGCTGCACATACGATACAGTCCTATCCCAGAGAGCTCAACTGGAAAAAAACAGAGCAGAGAAAAAAACAAGTGGGACAAGCCCCATTCAGCTGCACAGTGAAGTGATCTGTCTACGTCACCCCAGGAGCCTGGGCCTGATTTCAGACCTTTGAGGCCACCTCTTCTCACGTGAGCATTGCCATGGGAAGTCACAAGCTCAGAAGTACAAATCAGGTCTGATGCTGAGGGGGGGTTACCTGGGCATGACTTTATTCTGGCTGTTTGATCTTACAAAGGTTAACAAGACTATTCCTGCACTCAAAGCAAAGGAAATACCAAAGCTTACAGGGCCAAGGTCTGATTTTCTTCTCTGAGGCAAGAAGTTGCTTAATTTGCCATTGGTTCTCTTGGAAGGGTAATTGTCTTTTTGGAGCTGCTCTTTGCCGCAGGTTCTGACTATTTTGAGCCTTTTCAAAATGCCACTGCTGGAGCCACTTTAAAAGGCACCAATAAAATTAATATTAAAAATGACTGAGCGCATAATTCATGGCCTCTAGAAACCATTTCTTATTCGACTGGCAAACCAGCCAGTCATGCATTTTACATTGCTCTCTCCTTTCCTTAGCTGTGCTGCACTGCTTCAGCAACAACAGCTCAGTGCTGCACGTGTCAGTCAGACAACACACACCTCCTCCAGGAGACACCCCTGGCCAACACAAATCCGGTGGGATCACCTGGGATGGGATGCAGCCGTTTGCTCTCTCACACAGGAGGGAAAGCAGAGTTACAACAGATTTACAGTCAGACTGAAACAGCTCAGGGGACAACCCCTGTAATATCTGTCCAGGTATGAAATGTTCCACTGAATCTTCCTATTTGTTTCCTGTGGATACATCAGCCCGAGAATTTATGGCAGCAATGTTTGAAAAGCAGTGAATTTTACAGAAGTATTAGAGAAAACCCCTGGGAAACATTTAACAGGATAAACTCAAGAGCTGGTACCAGAAAGATGACTGAGAAAGCTGGTGCTATACACAACCATGGCAGAGCATTCACTTAAAGTAATTAAACTGTAGTACTAAAGAGTTGAAGTATCTCATAAGAACTGTCTACAATAAGCCACAGAGGAACATAAATCAACTGAGCAAAACAGATGAAAATCTGTCTCGTAACTGTTTGATCCCTTCAAAATAAATCCAGGACATTACATTTTATAGTTAATTAAATATGTCCAAATGGCTATTTATTAACAGTCAGCTCTGAAGCCCCTGGTTAAAATAAGATGGACTGTGATTTAACAGTATTTGTTCAGACAGCCCAAGCAACCTAATTTGTCATTTATACCACACTTGTGGAAAAGGTCTGACACAGAGAGGACTGAACAGGATACAAGGAGACTCCTCAAATCATAAGCTTGAAGGCTACTCTTAAAAAAAATAATTACAAAATAAACTCTATTTACAAGTTTTTATTATGGCAAAACAGTGCCCATCGTTTCCACCACCTCAGAAAATCAGACCTTAATATTCCCCTCAAGAAACCAATGAATTCTACTTCTCTCATCCAGCTTTAAAAAGTTTAGCCAACACTCCTAATGTAGGTTGTACTAGAAAGGGAATACTGTAATTCTTCCTCAAGAGATTTCAAGAATGGAGACCCAGAGTGGTTTAATTACTGTTAAATCATCAAGTTCAACTTCACAGAATTAAATTTAATCACCTATCAGAGTTAATAGGCCAAAAATAACAAATCATAGGAGAAGAATGAGAAATCCAGTCCAGCAGGCTCCAGAGTCACTCACACTGTTACTAAACTGAATAGGATTTGAAGACCCACACCCCTCTGAGAAAAAGGATACCAGGAGAACAGCAGGAAAAACTGGGCAGCAGAAATTCAGCTTCAAAGATTTGCCAACATCTAACTTTGGAGATTTCTGTTTTTTAATTTCTTGAAGATTGAAGAGCAAAGGCTGAAAGGAAGATTCCTGCAGCAAGGAAGAAAACACTTTAGAAGCCAAAGATACAAGGTGATGCACACATAATGAAAGGCAAGAAAAGATGATAAAGACTCTGCTGGAGAACCTTCTCTGCAGTCTCCCTCCTAAAGAAGATCCCAGCAAGTTGTGCAACATATCCCTGATGACATATCCCAGAAGAAAAGAAGAATGAAGGCACTTGACAGTTTTGTTTGCTGCCTTTTGCTGATGTTACATGCCACTTCTTTCAGGATATTTCAATTGTTCTTGAGAAAACCAGTGATTTAAATTGTCAGGAAATGTTTACAGTGGGCTCAGAGCGGTGGTGTCCTAGAAATTACAAACAAAATGGTGTAGCCCCATTTACTAAAGGTTAATTTGCTTTCTTTTCTGTAGTACCTTCACAATTATACACTGACACCAGACAATCTTTGTCACGGCACTGATTTGAAACTGAAACAGAGCTTTCCACTGAAAACACAAAACAAGGGTATAAATTTAGAAGGAAAAAAAAGCAAAAAAAAGCTGTTTGAGCAGATAACCATTTTCAATTCCACCTTCCAGTCTCAAATGAAGTAATTCTTGAGTAGAAACAGATTTAGGATCCTCAACAGTGCCCAGCACATCCTCTTCCCTCTAAATAACTGTGCACGGCTCGAACCTCCGTGTCCCCGGGGCCGGATCCCAGCGGCTTCGGCGGGAGGCACCTCCCTGTACCTGCCCTTCCCAATCCTCCCCTGCCCGTGGCAGATGGAATCCCCTCCCCATCTGGTCCCCACGGGGTTACAGTGGCAGAGCTGTTTTCCACCCTCCGTGGGTGGCTGACTGACAGATGCACAGCGGGGGGAAACTGAGCCTCTTCCTATGATTATCTTTTGCTCCCTGAGAAGGATTTAGTTCATTGAGGTTGCTGCTGGCAGAGTTCAGTTTACACAAGCTGCTTCCTCATGAGATACGAGCTGGTTGGTGTGTGTTCAGCTCGGGTCAGGACTGACCGCAGGGAATCATTCCCGTGTCCTTGGGAAAAAGGTGCAAAGCCCAGGCGAGCTCAGGGGGTTTGGATCACAGTAAGGCCCGGTTTAGCTGCCAGTGTCCCCCAAACTTACTTGTCCCCCAAGACAGGACTCCACAAGAATCTTATCACTGTATTCTTAGTCTTGAAATCAAAAATACTGACTCTCACTCTGCCATCAGAATTACAGAGTGCCTACACATACAGAACACATACATATGCATGTAACTGTACATACATATATCTATATACACACATGCAGCTGTAATCAGTTTTCCTGAGTCTCAACCTGTGGGGCTGGCTCCATCCAACATTCTCTCCAGTGATAAAGTGCAGGAAAGCAGGACCTGCACTGGAGCTGGTGCTGCTTTGCCTCTGCAAAACAAGCAATTCCCACGGCCGGAGTGTGGTTGGTGCCTGTTCAGCCTCTCCCATGGAATTCGTGTCTGATCAGCCATGAGCTGACACAGAAGTGCTTTTTTTCAGTGTCACCACTTTATCTAACTCCAAAAAAAAACCCCTTGCAGCCTTACTACCATCAACACCTTCAGCAGATAAATTTGGCTGATCTGGGCCCACGGGTTCAAAAGTTCTCCAAGGGAGGGATGAGGATATAAACAGAGCATGAGCACGTAAGCCTCCTAAGGAAGTCGTGCTAAAAGCAGATTTGACTTTCTAAAGTGCCATGATACAGTCTATTAAGATCATTTCAAGACACAGGCGGAGGGCAATAAGGGGATCACTGCCTCTGTCTGAGAAGCAATGAATAAACCCTTTGTACTACACAACCTGCAGACAGCTTGCATGGGAACACAAATAAAACATTTTAGGATGTGGGGAAAGGTGACAGGCTGAGTTGGGGGGCTCTCAGCAACTTGCCTCCTCCAAACCAAGCAGGTTTAAAGAGACTGGATGGATGGGTGGAACTAAACTGTGTGAGGTTCAACAAGGTCAAGTGCTGCCTCCTGCACTTGGGTCACAGCCACCCCAGGGAGTGCTACAGGCTGGAAAGGTGCTCAGCACAAAGGGACCTGGGGGTACTGGTTGTGCCAAAAGCATCTTGGCCTTCATCAAGAGTGGTGTGGCCAGAAATACCAGGGAAGTGTTTCTCCCTCTGTTCTCGGCAGTGGTGAGGTCAATTCCTGTGTTCAGTTTGGGGCCCCTCAGTTCAAAAAGGACATTTAGGTGCTGGAGAGTGTCCAGAGAAGGGTCTAAAGAACATATCCTGTGATGAGCGGTTGAGATTAACTGGGGTAGAGAAGAAGAGAAGGCTTGAGGGGCTTCATCACTCTCTACAAGTACCTGAAAGGAGATTGTAGTGAGGTGAGGGCTGGTCTCTTTTGTCATGTCTCAAGTGAACAGATGAGTAAATATGGCCTTAAGTCGTGCCAGGGGAGGTTCAACAGCTTTGGGTCTCAGCTCCAACAGAGACCTGGCAGACAGATCTCTGCTCTCTTTTCCACACAGCACAGAAGGAAGGAACTCAGAGCAATAAAATTAAATGAGGGTAAGCAGAGGATTCCTGCTGGGGGCCAAAGCCTGGACCAGGGAGATGTTTCCCTGGTGCCTGATGAACCCTGGAGATGGGTCTTTCTCAAAGCCTTCCATGATTTCCTGGATAATTTAAACAGTCAATAAACCCTAAATTTCCACTGGGAAGATGGGGACTGTACAACTTGCTTGGCAAAGACATTATCCAGTCCCCACCTGTACACAACATAAGCTGTGACAACCATCCCTGCTGGCCTCAGGATGCAGCACCACTGGCAGCTCATCTCCACCCTCCTTCTGCTCCTATTTTGTTTATAAAAACAAGTTTGCACTCTCTGGTGTTATTTTTATGCTGTGCTATGACTCCTTCCCACCCAGTTATTCCCATAATTACAGCCACCCCAAGATTATGTGAATGGTTTTAAGTACCACGTTTCAACAGAGAGGAAACAAACTGGAAGTGGGGTGCTGAGTGTTGTCTGTTTTCCCCAAACTAGAGAACAATCCTCTGCTATGACAATATCCCTATCCCTGCTGTAATTAACTCAGTGCAGGCAGAGCCAACAAATCCAAATGGTGTTAAAAAGGTCTAATTTGTCTAAATAGGACAGTCTATTAGTGAACAAATTACATATTGCCCATGGGAAACAAGGCAACACAACTCTCATAACAAAGCTGATATAAAAACATTTTCCGAAGGCTTTAGGTTCAGTTCAGCCCCCAAAGGAGACCTGGGGATGGGTCTATACACCTACAAATAATGTTGTACTACAGCTCAGTCAAGCCTTGGTTCCTACCTGTCTCCCTCACACTTCCATGGAAACAGAAACTTTTCCTTGTGAAATATTGACAGAAACAATGCAAATTATGCATGAAGTTTGTTTTGGAGTTCTCCTCTGGGGAAAAAACAAAACAAGCCAGGCCAAAACCAAACTAGAGATGTTCAGCTGGAAAAGTCTGGTAGGTGCCAGGGCAAGTGACTGCTGCTCAAGAGTGCTGTGTGTCCAGAGGCTGCCAAGGAAGAGATGGCTTAGAAGAAAATCAGCATTTCCACAATTTTCCAGTTGTGGGGAAAGTTGGACTCCAAACAAGTCCCTTTTCCTTGCAGGTGCATCCTTAAAATGGGGATAACACTTCCAGTGCCTCCCACTAAGGAAAGCATAAGACCATCCCAATAGAATAGATTTTTTTATCAGCCCAGCCAGTGAAGCCCATAATTATTGGAGCCCTCCTGGGCTGACAGCTCCCAGCCATTTACAGGGCAGCAGGGAGATAAACACCATTTACACACACAGACATAATTTTATTTCTCTATTAAATATTCATTTCCAAAGGGTTTCCCAGCATGCACAGGTTTTACAGAGTCCCTGTGCAGCAGCCACCCCCCAGCACTGGCTGTGCCACTGGCAGCTCCCAAAAACACATGGTGGGCTTCACGTGGCACTTCACACTCCACCTGCTGCTTCCTTCCTTAGCTTCAAAAAATAGTGATTTTTATTATTATTACCCTGGTTTTCTTCTTCTACCTGCACAATGCCGGGGGTTTTTTTGGCATTCCTTTATCTTAAATATCAAAAAGCTTCCAAGTTAATCTGGCTGTTTCTCAGCTTGTGGTGCTCTCATCCCTGTTTTTTAGCTGTTCCCTTCCCAAGTTCTCTCAGGACCAGTGACAGATGCCTGAGGGTCTATTGCCACTCACTTGAATGAGCACATTGGTGCTTTTATGGAGAATCCAGGGTATGGCATCACACCCACACCAGTGGGGAAGATCCTTTAATTCCTGGGATGCCAGTGGATGCCACCAGCTGTTACCTCAGGAATCATGTTTCCCCCCAAAACTGCTCTCATCCTGTTTTCTTTCTCAGAGGAACAAATACAAACTCTCATCTTTGGCCTGAATTAACGACGTGGGAGTTAAACACGACTTCAAAAACAAATGCCAATTTGCAGAACATTGCTAAGCCAAACAGAGGGGCATTATTAGTACAATAATAACAAGCTTCTCCAAAGCACAGGAGTCAAAGCAACCCTCACCCCAGCACTCTGCAGCAGCTGGGTTTGCAGGCATAAATACGGCCTCGTGGGCAGTTCCATCTGCTGGCCCACCAGAAATGGCAACATTGGGAAAAAAAACCTGACACAAAAACTCCCCACATCTATGTTTTACTCCAGAGATGACACATTCAGCCTCCCAGCTGGCTTCTAAGTCACTCAGCCTCCCAGATTTATGTGAGAAGTTACTTAAAAATACTTCTTACCATTAGCTGGAGGGGGAAAGGGGACAAGACAGAGAAGAAAGAGCATCTTCTCTGAGACCACTGAGAAGCTCGAAAGTTTATTGCAAAAGGCTGTAAAGAAACCAAACCAGGTCATAGAGCAGAAAATCCTGGCAGCCTAAGAGCAGTTTTTTATGCTCAAAGTCTCCTTCTGTGAATCCAGGCCCAGGATATCCAGCAGGTCACGAGAAACACCGGATCCCCAGGTTAGGAAGTGTCTCCAGAAGAATCCAAGCAACATTTTCTCCTTGGTTTTGCACCACTGACTGACAAATCCCATGACAACCCCTGTGTCAGATTTTCACAGAACTCAGGGGACTAAAGCACCCCACAGTCTTTATCTGTGACAACCTTTGATGTGTGAATGCAGCCTTTTCTTTCCCTTCCCAGAGACAAGAAAATAACCACAAATGAGCTTTTAATGGAAGTGTGTGTTGTTTCTGGAGAAACTAAACCAGAAACAACCACAAACCCCCTACATATGTGTTCCAGGGTGCCCTGGAAACATCACTTTTGATTTCAACAGTTTTGGGGCAAGGTGCAGCCTGTGCAAACAAAACTTTCTGCAAACAGGCTAAAAGCAGTGGCTAAAGGTGGATGTTGCTGAGCTCTGTCCTCTGTGGTTGAAGTTTGGCTGCAAAGGATGAAAATATGCACATGTAACTCCCCATATGTTAAGATAAGCAAATACCTAATTGCCAAAACTCTGAAGTTGCTGCCAAAACCTCAGGAGATGAGTCCGTGCTGAAATCATGAAATCCCTCAACAAATCCTGGAACAGCTGAGGTCGCTGGGTTTTCTATAGCTGCTGCCCTTTTCCTATGAAAGCATAAATTCTCCCTTAATTGAATTCGACAATTGAAAAGTAAAGAGATTTAAAATAACAAATGGTTCCCCAGCTCTCCCTGCAGCAAGGTTAGAGACACTTAATTGAACTTTAGCACAGCTGCCAAACCAGAAAACCAGCAACTAAGAAAGCACTGGGAATACCTGTGTTTATTAAGTTGGTAACTCATCCTTCTGCAGGAATAGCTCTGCACTGTCAAAAGTTTTTCCTCTTTTAATCACAGAAAAAACAATGAAAACATAAAACTCTTTGGCACCACAAGGACTGAGGAGGTACCTAAAGAACTGGCCATGGCAGGTGGCAAACAAATGTCTCTGCAAACAAATATTCAGGAGATCAGAGCAGGACTTCCCCGTGTCACAGGGGATATTCCACTTGAGCCACTTCCATATAAAATGGGAACAACACCATGTGCCAAGCCAGGAGGCAATTTCACCCCCCCATATGTCACAGGTGATGAGATGGATCCTGGGACAGCTTTGGGGTCAACCCTGGCAAGATGATTTTGAAAAACTGGAAAGGATGCAGGAGACAGCTGTAAAAAATTCTGGATGGGAGGAAAATATCTTATAAAGAGAAACATGGGCTCAACCTTCAGCTTCTCTAAAGACAACCAAGAGGTAACTCGATTATAGTGTAAAACCCCTTTCACAAAGGAAAACACAGTGCAGGGAAAGGGCTTTGTTATCTCCGCAACAACAAGTAAAAGGAATCCCTGGCTGGAAGCTGAAGGCAAGGAAAAGCCAACAAGGAAAGCATTTTTATGATATGAATCATTAAACTCTTAAAGAGGCAATGAAATAGAGCAGCAAAGGTTTCATCTCCCAGAGATGCCTGTGAAGCCTGGACACCTTCCTGCCCAGGGAAGTGCAGTCAGACACAGCAGACCCTGTGCTGAGAGGAGCAGGTGGAACCAGAGCAGCTCATGGAGCCCTGGAGTGAGGGCAAAGATGATTCAACAGTCCCTTCTGGCTTGGCTTTCTGAAGCAACAAACCTGGCTCCTCATGTGGACAGGCAGAGGCACAGCATCTACTGGAACTTGCCCAGCCCTGGGAAAACGGAATAAATCTTCTTTTCAAAAGCCAGTTTCCAAGAAATTTGGAAACATAGGTGCATTATGTTCTGAGTCTTTCAATACAGCTGAAATTATAACAGATAATAAGGAAATATGTGCTCTTAATTGTCTTAACATAGTGCTATAATCACTGCCAGAGAGGTTCAGGCCATTCCTTTTGGTGCCCCAGACTCCTGGCAGCCTTCAAAGAGCCTTTGGCAGAGATGAAGCAGATTCAGGTACCTTCACAAACCTCTCCTTGCTGCTCTTGGGAACCAGCTCACACCTCTTGGCTTGGCTGGGCTTTTGTCAAGGCAATCTTAAGGGCAGTAGATTGCAGCCATTTCCCTTCTTTGCTTTTCCATTTGCAAAGTAATTACTGAGGGACATTAAAACATGTAAGAGAAAAAAAAAGACATTTGTGCTGAATTTCTTCTCCTCCAAAAATCAGACGATGTTTTCCCACGCAGCATCAAAAAGAGCATCTCTTATGCTACTTATTAATGTTTAAACATGTTTATTTCAAGCAATAGCAAAGCTCTTTGATAAGTAATGAGCCAGGTAAAATAAAAATAGCTAACAAAGGAAAACAAGATTGTTTGGCTGCTCTTCTGTCAAGCCATTCTTAGAAGTCCAACAGTTAAAGGGGAACATATCCATGCTGGAAAAGCTCAGTGAAACTCAAGGAATTACAGTTTTGAGTTAAGAAACCCTTGGAGCTACAGCCTCCTCCTGACCTTGGTATGTGTTGCTTGATAATTTGGGCAGCAGGTTTGTCACCAATGCCTGGCTGAGAAGGAACACTGATCCACTGAGCCTTTCTTGGGAACAGCAGGGCTACACTTTGTGCTCAGCATTAGCACTGCAGCACTGGGATCTCTGCTCAGAGATTCACTTTAAGAGCTCCTTTTGCAAAATACTTGCTCATTTTTACCAGCTAACCAGTGATTAAATAATCATACACTTTAATCTCAGAGACCAGACAGCTTCCTTTGCCTGTCTCCGAATTAAAGGGAGATGTTTTCCTGTTGGGCAGAAGCTTCACAGGACCAACAATTCACAGCAGCCACATGGAGCTCTCCCAATGCACTGAAATCTATTTCCATCTTCCCTCACTTGTGTCTCAGCTCTAAAAGGTAGGTGGCTATCAGGTAACAGTACAACAGCTCACCCAGTGTAGTTCATCCAAATTTTATGACACAGATACAAAGCCTTTTGCAGAGGTGGCTTAAAGCTACAGATGCTTGTACTGAGCCCCTGCAATGTTTGCAATGATTCAAAATGATTTAATGACACATCTGCTTTGGGTTTATGTTTTTCTGAGCAGCAGGAAGCTGGAGAAGCAAGTGTATCAGATTCCGCTTTTACTCTGAGCCCAGTTCCCAATTTCCATGCCAAGGGCAGACTCTGCCCTCCAGAGGCATGGGAGGGAGGGATGGAGGGATGCTCCCCAACCCACCCACTGGCCCAGCACAACGAGTTTTGTAGGAACTCCAACAACACAAACAGCAGGTACTGCTGATAACAACCAATAACGAGGCAAATAAATGAATATATTCCAGTGGGGATTCCCAGAGAGCCCCACAGGAACGAGATCAACCTGAAATGAATTTCAATGGAAGCTGCAGTCCCAGTCCAAAGAAAGATCCTGCTGTTCCTGCCAGCACCACACTGGCTCCCTTAGAGCTCTGAAACAAGGACCTGATCCCTCTCCCAGCAAAGGCTGGGATTCCAGCAGCAGGGCATATGGTTTAGGAACAGGACTGTATAAAGGTTTTGTCTGTAGCTATGGACTCTGGTACCAAGTGACACAGGAATGTTTTGTGGAGCAGCCTGTCTTCTCCCCTGGCTATAAAGGGAACCCATGTCCTAATACAGCCCCTCTAACTCATGTTTAAGCTCAGTGCCCAAAGCAGGCAGTGTTAGTCCTGCCTAACCACTGCAGAGGTTTGTGCCTTGCCTAAGGCTGAGCCCTACTAAAGCCCTCAAACAAAGCCTGGAATACCAGTGCTGCAGTGCACAGGATTAATGCTGGTCCTTCTGCAGAGGGGTGAATGTCATTTGCAGAACTGTACTAATTCCTGATTTGAATTTAGATGATGTTTTTAAACAAGAAACAAGCTCAGAACTTCCTCTGGGAATCTGTGACTTGGATAAACCTTAATAAATCACTAAACACAAGTTACTATTAGAAAAGTACTCAGACTGCAGCACTGGCTGTATAAAATTAATAACAATAAAGATAGGAAGATCACTTCTAGAGAATAATGATTTCAGAATGCATATTATGGGCCCAGCAGATGTACTCAGAATGGTATAACAGCACTAATGAACCCTAGATCTCTTTCTTCATGAGAAGAGGAAGAGGAATAGGAAGGGAGGAGGCTCTACCTGGAACTGGGAGAGGGAAGTCCCTGAGGCAGGACTGGATCAGGATTACAGGGGGGGGATGAGATAGAAAATGCTGTGGCTGTTCCAGCCAAATTCTCTTGAGTGTTGATGTTTGATGTCATGTGCCCTCTTCAATTCCTCCTGCAGTCCATGGGTGGTAACAAAGTTCAGGAGACTCCCCAGAATTTCCTGGATGCCCCATCACCCCCATCCCCAGCTGCTCCAGCAGCACCATCAGACCATGAGACTATTTCCCAGGCCCTGGCTTATTTTTCTAAATGTAAGCACTACGAGATATTTACAAGGAGAGAAAAAGAAAGCAGCTGATTTCATACCATCTTACACTGATGCATCTACTCCAAAGTAACAGGAAAACCTTCACATTCATACTTTTCCTTGCACTGAGATGATGAATCTCCAACGAATCTCCCCAAACCAGTGGCGAGTTAAAATAAAAGACAGTCCTACATTTATCTAGAAGGTGGGGGTGAGAAAACCTCCAAAGAGTGGAAAGGAAGTTTGGCATCTTCAACTGGATTAGCACCCAGCCCACATCTTTACATGGCTCAAAGCACAAGGAAGGCTTTTTCCAGAGAGAGAAAGCAGCAGCTGCACCAAAGAATTAAATTTAAAATACATTTACTTTCAAAGTGGGCAAAAAATGTCTCTTAACTTCTAATCTTTCACATTGAAGACTTGAGTAAAATGGATGTTCTTTTCTTTTAAAAAGTCATGCAATTCAATGTAATCCTTCCCATTAGGCTGCATCTGTTTTAAATATTTGCATCCAAAATGGGGAAACCACTCCCTCCTCCTCTTTAATTTTATCTGGAATTATGATCACTCCATTTGCTTAAACATATCCTGCACAGAGGAGCCTCAGAAAACCACATTTGGGAAATGCCATGGAGGGGGCTCAGTAGCTGTGGTCCACCCAGGCAGCAGTAGGAGAAGAAGGGAGAGGAGCCTGCAAACAGAATTTAGGGCTGGTGGGTAATTTGGGCTGTTTGCTGTGTTTCTGGCTCATCCACCACAGTAAAACCCACTGAAATGCCCAGAGCAAAAGGGACTCAAGCAGATTCCTGGAGCAGGTCAAGCCTTGCTGAGGAAGGGCAGCATCCCCTAAAGGCACTGGGGCCAAGCTTCTGGCTTGGAAAATTCATATTATTCCAGGAAAGAGTTAAGAGCAGAGACGAAGGAAAGCCAAAAAGCACATCTCAGGGCAGTGCTGCTTCTGGGAGAGAAAGCTATAAAATTCTGTAATTTCAAAGATAAGAATTCAGTAAGATTTATAAAAAGAGACAAACACTCCTTAGCAAATCCCACTGAAGGGGGGTGTTATAAAAATAGCACAGCAGACTAATGTTGAACAGATACATATTTTTAGATAAATGGAAAACCACTCAAAACCCAAATGATCATCAAGAATGTTGAAAAGCAGCTTATTGCTACAACTGGCTACGGACAAATAGGTACTGCACAACTTTTTAGGGAAAACATTAACTACATGGTGCAGATTATAAGGAAAGAGAGAGCAGGGACAGCACTGGCTGTCAGAGACAGCTCAAAGCTGGAGAGGTAAGTGAACTAATGGTACCAGCATAACCCCAGTGAGTTGCAATGTCATGCCCAATTCCAGGCAGCACAGCAGAGATGTGTCAGCACAGCTGCCTGAGCAGTGGCTGTGATCCAGTTGCCAACTCTCCTGCTCTTCCTTCATGGGCAGCAAGGACAGAAAATCCCAATGACTTCCATGCTGACTGGGTGATCATCTTGATGGCCTGTGGCTGTGGTGCCTGGACCTTCTGACAATGGAAGTGACTGCTGCTCAGGAACAATTACTAATAAAATGTCAACTTAAATTCAGCACTGGGAAACACAGAGCGACTCCCAGGGCAGGGACAGCAACCTTCCTTCAATTAACTTAAAGATCAGGAAAGAAATCTTGAAAGCCTGATGAACAGTTCCCCATAAACATCTGTCAACCTAATGCTCTGCAAATACAAAGTTAAGAAATGTTATGAGAAGGAGAGGGGGAACAAACCCAGCAAACAACCCGACGGGACAGTTCGCGCTGAAGCACTGACTGTGCCCAGGGTCAGGCTCCGGCTGTGCCTCCTTGGGGATCTGCTGCAGCTTGTTGAGCTGTACCAGCAATTCTTCTATTGACCAGGTGGCTCATCTTTACACAACTTTAATGCTTGTACAGAGAGCAGTAACAGGCAGGTATTCCACAGAGAATGAGATACTGATGATCCCGGTGCAATCCGGAGGTGCAAAGGAACAGTGGCACAGTGGGACAGACAGGGGGATGCCCAGAGGGCCATGGGATGCCACACAGAGGGGTGCAGGTGTGGGAAGACAGGAAAGGGGCCACAGGATGATACTGGACACCCCCACAGGCAACAATGCAGACATAAACAGTTTTAGGGGTAGCAGAAAGAAGAAGGAGCAAGGATCTGATGTGCTTAAGATGCTCCACGTACAGTAAATACAAAGTGCAGATGTTGACTCTAAGAAGGACAAGGTAAAAGCATGCTGGAAAATATAAATATATTTATTATCCCAAGTTTATTATCCCATTTATTATCCCAACCTCCACCTCCCGCTTCTCCCAGGAAGAAAGAAAAGCCACCATCAGCACCATGCTCCTTCTGGAGGCAGGGCAGGACACTGATGACTCACTGACTTCTTTCTGTAGATGTTTTTAATACTAAGAGCAGTCAGAGCTAGAATTAGAAATGCTTTATTGGAGAAGAGGCATTTTTGAATGTACATAAGGGTCAATAAGGCTAAAGAGGGCTAAAGTCCCCACAAGACTGCAATTTCCATCAACAAAATTGGTGTTTGGCTGAATTTGAATTGAACCTCTGCTTCTGTTGGTTGCACCTCAGTTTCTGGGCAGGCTTTGGTTTGCAGTACAGAAAGGCTGATGTGACTGCAGGGAACCAAGAAAGAGAAAAAGAAACCCTCAAACTTAGCCCAGTTCCACTCTGCTTTCTCCCAGGGAGCAGTAGAAAGATGAGCAGACAAAGGTATGGATGTTAGAAACAGCAACATTTAACTTATTACTGAGATCTCCTTATTTTTCTATAATCAGTAGCCGGCCTGGTAATAACCATTTCTTTAGAGGGTTAAGATTTCAGTTACACTGACAATGCATTCTCAGCTTTGCAAATAAGATGCATTTCCTTCTGCAGGACAGAAGGACATTTCCCTGTGCTTCACTTTCACTGGACACAGAAGGATAAAAAAATGCAGTGAGTGCAAGAAGAGCTACAGAGACAAAAGAGAAAATAACTTCTTAACCTCAAAACCATCACTGTGACCACACAGAGGACGAGCAGCAGCCTGCCAGCACACCAAGAATGAAGCTCTCTTTCAGGAGGGTGTTTGCAATAGCACTCAAGGACTGAAGCTGGGAAATTAGTTGGCCATTTTATGTAAGGAAGATTGCTTGAATAATCAGTTTTTCTGATGTTGCCATGTCTTTTCATTTGTTAGTGTGGAGCATAATTGCTTCTTGTAATGCTGAATGACTTGAAATTAGATGGAAAGATGGTCATTGCAGAGATAATTTTGAACATTCCCATTCAAAGTTGTAGGTTTAAAAATATGAGCTGAAATGCAATGGAACAATTCATCTGGGAGCAGACACTTAATTTGTCCCCTTTCTCTTGTTTCTTCCTTGCTACATGCTTTTAAGTTACCCCAGTATGAACATCCATGGGAAATGAAAAGCATGAAAATAAATACATTTATCTAATCAACCCCTTTTTGCTGGAGCTGAAAGCCCTCAGCACAGTCTACGCCAGTGATTAAGCCCAGATTACACTAAAACAAATTTGCCATGTCACTCCTAATACTTCTGTTTGGCAGTGACCCAAGTATTTTGGCTTGTTTTTATGCTCTGTCCAAACACAGACCAATGTCAGACTCACCCTGGCTGGAGGGGCCTCTGTGCTCCCTGTTTGTAGCAGGACCAGGGCAGGTTGCAGCTTCAAAACCTCCAAGGGGAGAAACAGAATCTGTTCTTCCACCACCTGCAAACTTTCTACACCTAAGAGCTATTCATAACACTCCTCAAAATCATTGTTTGATCACTGCAGCAACCAAAATGATTGTTTTTCAGCTGATTCAGCTGAGCTTTGTTATCAGGCAGTTCTCCTTCCTCTGTGTTACCCCTCTTTCCAAAATCCCTTGCTCTCATGTGCCTTTTCTCCCCACCAAAGGACTTCCCATATTCCTGAAGGCACCCACCACCCTGACTGCAGGAATTCTGCAGTTGGTATTTACACACCAGGGTAACTCAGTGCTGCCTTTTATCTGGAAATGCAAAGCTGCTCCCGTTTCAGCACAGAGGCCGAGGGGTGAATCCAGCCAGGAGAAAGCTGCCCCAGGAAGGGTGGAGAAAGCAAAGAGAAGAAGAGACTCCAGTGAGCCACCTTTGATGGAAAAACCACTTCAGCCTCTTGAAAACTTGAGGAGGATTCGGGGTCGTTTCTCCCTCCAGCGCGCTCTGCTTCCAGCCCGTGGATGATGAGCCGCTGCTGCCGAAGGTGACGCATCGGGGAGAGGAGATTTTAGTAACTGGGGCGGAGGAGGAGAAGCAGCAAGTGGTGAGTGGGGGAGGAAAAGGAGCCTATTTAAAGAAGCAAAATTCAGAAACAGTCAATGCTTTCTTAGAAAAGAGAGAAATGTAAGAGGGAAAGAGCAAAGTTCAGGAGTTTTGGAACCACCTGATACATTAGAGCAGACTCAGCCACATCTTGGAACAACACCCATCCCCATGGATCAACCTCAAAACCAGGATGTGCCCATCCCACCACCTTTCACAAATGGAATCAAACTTTCAGGCCTTGATCCCACATTATCACAGAATTACAGAACTGTTTGGTTTGGAAGAGACCTGAAGATACTCCAGCCCAAGGCTGGGTCACCTGAAGCAGGTGACTAAGGAACACATCCAGGTGAACACCTCCAGAACGGGAGACGCCATGCCCTCCCTGGACAGCCTGTTCCAGTGCTCTGCCATCTCAACAAAGTTCTTCCTCACATTGAGGTGGAACTTCTTGTGCTATAGTTTATGGTTGTTGCTCCTCATCCTGTTGCTGAGCACCACTGACAAGAGTCAGGCAACCACCTCTGAGGTACTTGTATGTGTTGGTGAGATCCCCTCTTAGTCTTCTCTAACACTAAACAGGCCCAGCTCCAGCAGTCTCTCCTAAGAGATTATCACAGAAGTCAGGATCCCAGTGGTCTCCCAAGGTCTGAAAATCGAGGGAAGTGTTGGCACTGAGATCAAAGCTTTACTGGGCAGAGGCACCGGGGTCAATACGAGAAGGCAAATGCACCAGGTGTCCCCCAGCAAAGCACCACTACAACTTCTGCTTTTCAAACTGCACTGAAACATCAGCAGATCTTCCAGCACAGCCTTCAGAAATGTAGAACTGGAAAAAGACTGAACTGTGGGAGCTGAGGAACCCACTGGCTGTGAGTCTCATCCTTTGTGTCTGGGGGCTCCTGCCTCGCTCAAAGTTTGCACCAGCGGACAGTGAGAGATAATAAATGCAGAAACAACTGCTGCTCAATCATGTGTGTGGAACAGCACACATAATTAGAGCTGCCTGTATATGCAAAGGCTCAAAATTAAAAGTCAGCAACTTCTACTGCTCCTTCTTGATTTTGGCAGGTTTCACTTTCCCACTTGGCATCTTTCCTTCCAATGTCTTTGGTAAAAGCCGAGATAACAGTCTTGATCATCAAGCACTTGTTTTTTTGTAAACACATAAGTGAGCTCATCAGATAAGTAATCCAATACCTGCTGCACATTTAATCTCTCCGTGACTGTGCACAAAATTTACCCAAGTCCTGCAGAACCCACAGACCCTGCCCTTCAACCTGCATCCCACCCACCCCAGAGCCTGCTACATGCTGGCTCATCCTTCGTGCTAGCGGCTTGTTTTCTCATCCATTCACACAATTTGCTTCCCAGGCTGGGTTTTACTGGCACAGATCCCCAAAATGTCTTCCCAAACACATACAGCAATGCTAGGAAAGCAATCACGACAGATAACAGTGCTCATGCCAAGTATAAATCATCTCTAACTCATGCTTTCTATAACCCTGAGTTTGTTTCCTGCAATTTCGAAATATAACTAACCACAGGTTCCCAATGTCTGCCTTGGTGAGAGAAAGGAGTGGGGAGAATCTCTCCTCAATCCATTAAGGCACAAGTGCACAGACCTCTGTTTAAATCAATTTGACTATTTATACTGAGATAGCTGGAGGAACTGAGACCTGGCCCACCCCTGGACTCAAGTCTGGAACCAGACAATCGAAAACCAGCATATTCCCATGGCATATCAACCAAATCATGGCAACAGGGGCCCTGACAGAAGCCAGACACATCAGGTTTCCTAGACAAGCTCCTCCTTGGATGGTTTATCTTCTCACTTGTCCCAAAGTCAAACCTACATTAGCTTTCTGTTTTCACTGACAGCATCCAGCAGTAAAATCTCCCAGAAGCAACGCCACCCATCTCAAACTTCAGTCCAGGTCAGACACTCTCAGTCCAGACATCCTCAGGCACAACTGATTTTGCACATCATTTCCTGAGAATCCCCTTCTCTGGAGCAGTACAATACTAATGGGAATCAATACTCTACAACTCTTCAGAAAAAGAAGCAGCTAATAACTGTTAATTAACCTGAAAGACTCGCAGTCCAAATCCCCTCCCTGGAGGGCTCTGCTCCCCATCCATTCCCTCCTCCCCGCACCAAACACCTGCTGCTCACCTGCAAATACAGATCCATCAGCTTTTACAGGAATCTCACCTGAACCAAAGTCTTCCCTGAACAAGAGATGGAAAGCAATTTAATAACACATGTGCTAACAAACACCAGTAACAGCTGACACTCCCATTTCACACAGAATAACTGGGGGAAAAGGCGTGGCCTTTCCACGGCCTCACTTACGGACAGCAGCAAAGATTTACTAGCAAAGGGCAGCAGTGAAGTCTTTTACCTCTAGAATTTTACAGCTCTTACATAATAGGCTATCATGCATTTACTAGCACGCTGTGAAGCACTGCCATAAATATTTAAACTGCAGTGACAAAGTAAGAGCTGTTGGTCGCTCCCTTGTTTCTGGTTTTCGCTGCTCGCTCTCCTGGGCCCACGGTGAGGGGAGTATTGATGTGCAGAAAATAAAAGCACTACATGTGAACCAAACCAGATGCACATCCCTGACTTTCAACAAAGCAGAAGGGACTTTAACTTGTTATTAAAGGGACTTTCTACACTGGGGCCTCTTATGGTCGTTATGGCCAAGCCTGTCAGCAGCGGGGCTGCCCTCCCCACACACTTGCCTGGCTGCATTAGTTATTACATTTGATACCTTTATGGTATTATTTGAAGCTTGCTATTTACCCAGTTACACAAGACCCAGAGGCTTAGACCCTGCTCCCTGCCCAGGCTGCAAATCTCTGCAACTACCTCCAAAATAGCCCAGATTTTATGACCCATTACGCTTAATGATAAATCCTTGGATTTATGTTCCGGGCTAGTGAGCAATGAGAGATCAAGGCTTAAGCTTTGATTTATCTGTGGGCCAAGGAAGATGATTATTTCTATAATTTTATTTCCCCCCTCATTTGCTGTAATGACTGCAATGTTTTGCTATGACATCATGGCAGTTTGCACCGTTATCTACATCAAAATCAATACCACACTCGGTCCTCTCACAAACTCTCTCACCAGGATGGGAACGTTGCTGGAGCAGCAAATCCAGCTACAAACTAGCTAATTCCAGATCCTCCTGGTGCATGGAAGGCAATGGTTTCCAACCTGCCAATACTGCTGGAGGTGGGGCAATGGCCTGGGAATGAAGGTTGTTCTGCTTGGAACCAGTTTTGTAAATTAACATGTTTAACACGCAATGGCAACAGTGCCTGGAGCTGAGGCAAAGTCTGCTTCATGATGCTTGAAATCCAGAACTATGGGAAGAGCAGAGAGTACTTTGGAGAGATGCTACTCAGCATGGTCCAGTATCTGCATTGATTATAAATCCCCTGCTTTAACAGTTTCTCTGAAAACCCCAATGCCTCTGGCACCTGGGGAGTCCAAGAAAATCTCCAATTTGCTCTCCAAATCTACTTTAAAAGACATACAGAGAAAATTAAATGCCCTGTGCTGTAGGCAAAAGTGTTGAGAAATGGTCTGTAAGGACCACAAACATTCATGCAACTGCGTTTCACACTTGCCTGGCTTTAACATGCTCATCCCAAAGCCAAGCTCTGGACAGGACAGGTGGGGGCATCATGGAATGACAGGATGAGAGACTGGAAAAAGGTTAAAGATTCTCATGATATTATAAAGCCAATCATGCCTAAAAGTTATTTTCTTCAAAGATTATAACATCTATTTGACTGTGCTGTCCAGGAGCACTAACACTACTTAAGTAATACTGAGAAAGGACAGAAAAAGTAAACATTAAAGGGCAAATTTTAAGAGCTTAAATTTACAGAGCAAAGAAGATGCCTAATATAATACAGGGAACATGTCAGGGGAATGGAGCATTATCCAATCTTTGTCTTGACTGACAGCTTGACAGGCTTTCACCAGCTTCAAAAAAAAGTCTTTAAAAATCATTAGTTAGCAATTATTGCAAATTTTCCTATTAAGTCCATGGAAAAATAGCTCAGCTTAATTTCTTGCTAAATCAGGCCAGTTGACTGTTTTTCTTCCTCACACAGAATTGGAAATGGAAGAGAAACAGCGAGATGCTGTTAGATCAGTACCACAGAGACACCAAAAAGCAAAGGGAACAGGAAAAGAAATTGTGTAAGAATAAAAATGGCAAAAGCAATGGAACAAACCCACACAGAAACCCTCTAACCCTCAGCTAAAGGTCTCTCCCAAGTAGCAGCATCAACAAAATACTGTGGACCAAGTCCCACCAGATGCTGAGGAAAAGGTCAAAATGCTTCTTCAGACAAGTTGTGGAAGTCCCATCCCCATGGGAATGTTCAACACCAGGCTGGATGGGGCTTTGAGTAACCTGGTCCAGTGGAAGGTGACCCTGCCCATGGCAGTGGGGTTGGAACTGGATGATCTTTAAGGTCCCTTTCAACCCAGGTGATTCCAGGATTCTATTCTCTGATTCATTACAGCAAACCTTTCCCTTGGAAGGAAGCAGCTCTACTGATGGGCAACACATTCCATACTCTTCTCCCCAAAAAGAGGAAAAAAATCCACTTACTGTTAGCTTGTTAAGAAACTAAGTCACTTTTCAGCTGGCAATGCTCTGCATCAGCATCTAAATTATTTATCTCATGCCTTGTACTTCCTAAGTACTTGAAAAAGCCCTACTTATTCTCCCTGTGAATCCTGACAGTGCTAAGAGCTGGTTCCCAAAGAGACTGGGAAGGGAAAGCACCAACGTGGGATGGATGCTGCAGTTCCAGTAGTTCCTGTACTGTGTCTCAAATACAATGGAAAATGAGAGCCATGCTTGTGTGCCTTACAAAAGTCCTGCCCCACTGAAGTACTTCCCTTGCTTTCCAGGGCAGGACTTGACTCTCACCTCTATCCAAGTGAAGGCCTCTGTGTCTCACCCTCGGAATAAATCCTCCATGGCACATGGGCACGTGGTTTTGCACGTGTTTCCCCAGGCAGTCTTTACGGTATGTATTACACCATCTGCTTTAAACTGAGCCCTGTCATCAATACTCTGTTTTGGCAGCAGAGCTACTGGCAATAACTACTTTCCTTCACTGCCAACCCCTGCCTGGCTTCCAGTAGGATGGGGCTCTTTCCATCAAGCCCCACGATTGCAGTAACAGACATCCATACACGGGATTTATCCAATTTGTTTGCTTTTCTACTTCTCATCCTTCATTTACTGTCCTAAAAACGTCAGAACAGAGAGCAGAACTTAAAAGGCAATCACCACCTGCAACCATTGTAGCAACACTAAACTATTTTGGCAGCCAGGCCTCTCTCAACACATGCTGGCAGGGCCCATATCCCTCGTGCTGGGAAGGTGCAGCACAGTCCCCGGATTTCAGCTGCATCATTTCAGAGTCCTGGATAAAACACGGGAGCACCCAGAGATTTCCTAGAGCAGCCCATGGCTTAGATTGCAGCCCTGGCACTGGAGCACTTCCCAGCAGCACACTAAACTTGATGTTCCCAACATAAAATCCCCAGTACTGTTGCTTCCCCAAACCTTGCCAGCACATCCCACGGCATGGATGGTGCCTCCCAACCAGCCACCCCACTAACAGCACTGGGCTCCACAAATTCACACTTTGGTCTCTGCTGCAGTTCAGCCACAGGATTTTCTGCCCTTCGACTATTTTTCCCTTGGGACACAAAGCATAAAAAGGAAGGAGTTTTGCTATTTGGAAAAGGGGAGTTCAGTGCCTGCACCAGAGACAAATTCATGTACCATTTTTCTTTCCTGCCTGCTTCAAAATCCGGGACAGAGGCACAGCTCAGGGTGCATTTACTTTGTTCTCATCTTGCTCTTAAGAAAACCTGCTTCTTCAGCCCAGAAAATCACCCTGTTCTATAAACACAAAACCAAATACCCACCAAAGCCTGTGAGAAATGCTGCAAATTTGCTGCTTTTGGGGTCTTAGACTCAAGTGAGAGACAAGTTTAAAACATGCAAAGCCAGGTTTCTGTGGCCTTGGCAGGATTTAGTTGAAAAAATAAACCATTTAAACATCCTGACAGTTTACTTAGATTTCATTAAGTGCCCAGTACCAGCCTTTTGAACACACTCTCATTTCTATGTCCTCTGGTTGTATCTTAACAGCACTTCTGTGAGTAGTGTGCAGAAGATGCATCAAAAAATCTTTTAAATGTATTTATTTACATGGCCCAAAGAACCCAATATGGCACTAAGCATTGTTTTCATAATCCTGTAAAGTACTAAAAGCCTCCTGGGAGGGATGGAGCCTCTTCAGCTCAGGACTGGAGCTCTCTGCACCTTTGGAAAAAATTAAAACTAAACACCTAAAGTGCTTTTCAGGAGCAATTATCATAATCCCTGCTGTCAGCCAGAGGGAAGCAGTGGCACGCAGAGGTTAAATAACTCCTTGGAGTGGCTCAGGCAGCAGCACAGCCTGGATTAGAGTCACCATCCCTCCTGACTTCAGCTCCAAGCTCAGCCCAGCACCTTAAATAGCTGCAGCGCAAGTAATAGCTCTGCCCTCCCCGCACACATCTAACCTGGGCAATGGGAAAGCTGGAGCTTTACTTAATGATATGAAACTTTCTATGGAGAATCCCTGGAAAGAAACCTTAACTTTTAACAACTATGACCTGACCAACCTGTACTAAGGTGGAGGGGAAGCTGCTGTGCAGATTTTGCTGCCACCAGTGTGGGAGGAGTGAATTATTCACAGGCAGCAGAGCGTGAAGCAATAAAAGGCTCACAGGGGCTATCACCAGATCCTTCTCGTGGCATTTATTCGTTCCAGTATTTGTTTGTTGGCATTTCTTTTGTCCTCTCCTTTGTCACTGGGGTCCTCTCCACCCTTCCCTTTGTGGGGTACCTTAACTTCTAGGAAACCAACAAATTTTTTTGCTGAGGGAGTGGTTTAGTGACATTGCACGTTTTTATTTACATTTTTGTTTTCCATTACTGGGTATTTTTAAAAGTGTATCTGACACGTGGTTTTCCCCC
>VYZS01045124.1:0-15531 GCA_013400695.1 Neodrepanis coruscans
GGGCATCTGAGGGACAAGGAAAGAGAGCAAAGGGCTTATTTTGGTTGGAAGATGGCCATGAAGAACCCTAGAAGAGCCAGAGGATGTCCACAGGACCGGAGTGAGGACAAATCCCAGTTGTTTGACAAGAGGAATGCAAGCGGTTGACAGGAGCCTTCTGAGCTTGGAGAGCTGGGGAAGAACGTCACTGCAGCAAAAGCACAAAAGCATCAGCTGCTAACACTATATTTATCCAAACCGTAAAGAACAATTTTAAATAAGAAGAGGTTTCAAAGCTGTGTTTAGCTGGAAGATCTGTGTGGGAGAGGGGTGGATACCCTTGGACTTTGTTAATAATTAAGTGGAGGAGTATGTTAAAGCCTATGGAATGGGCAGCACGGTAATAAAAACACTGACTCACTGGAGATGGAGGTTAGCAAACAGGCACAAGCAAACAAAATTGCACATGACAGGTCCTTGTGCAGCTAGACTCATCTCTCTTTAGTGAAACCGAGCCTGAAACATTCCATTCACTTCTGGAAACTTCATGACCTCATGGAAATGATTTGATACCAAACCTGCCAGAAATGAAAATTGTTTTCAGAACCGGATGAAAATCCAGCATATTTTCCAAAGCTTTCCTATAGATTTGCAATCTCAGCATGTTTTCCAGTTCTGTTCTCTTAATAATTCCTGAGCTAATGTTTTACCACTTAAAAAAACCCCAAAAACAAAACCGAAGATGAAGAAACCATCTTTTCTCAGATAATTTCACTCACTCCAAATGCAGCGAGAGTCAGAAGAGAAATCTGGTTATATGGTTTAAAACGGGAAACAGCAAGAACTTCTCTAAGCAGCAGCCCTATGAAGTCTACTTTTCTGCATACTACTGTCATCAGATGTTTAGTTTTTAAATGAGTTAAATAACATTTTCAAAAAATTCATCAGCTTTTGCATATATTAATATAATTCTCTCCCTTTCTCCCTTTTTACCTCCTGTTTGGCTTGAGGTACATTTGGCTCTAGAAACTGGCAGACAAAGTCCATAAGGTTTGAATGTACAGCAGCAAATATTCTAAAGCTGGTCTCCTTCCAGCTGCCTACCTTTCAGGGTGTGCACACACTGGGTGTCTGGGTTCCCTGTTTCTATAGCCAGAGCTGCAGACCTCAAAGATTCCCAAGGCACTGGGAATTGCTGACGGATAGGACAGGCACATCACACTGTTCCAGATGAAGCTGAGTTCAAGGAGCACCATACAAGAGTGGTTATTTGGAGCTATAACAGAGTTTTGCATCCATTTTGAGTCATGATCCCAAGTGCAGTTGCTTTGATTACCCAACTCTCCTGTGTCTAACTCTGCAAATATTTGTTAGAGAACACAACATATTTGCTGTTTATCCTGGGGTTCAGCATCACACAGATTTGTTTAATGCCCAAACTGGGATTTTCAAATACATCTGATATCTCAGTATGCCTCCAGTTTATTCCTATTTAATCTGGAAAGGAAAAAGATCTTGTCAACGTAAATTCCCTGCCTGTCTCATCCTGAAACGTTTACATTCTGGGAGTTTTCCTGTTGGGGCTGTGTAAAAGGTAAAAGTGCCCTGTCATTGTTCCACATGTCGTCGGGTTTGTCATTGCACAGACACACACAAGAAGCCTCTACTGCTCCATACCCAACACGAGGGACCTGTGGCACTGAAAACACGGGTGAAGGCAAGGCACTGTTATGTTCTTACAGGGCAAGTAAGGCCAGATTAACTGAGGGTGTGAGTGTGCTGACATCACCTAATTACTTGGTGGTAGAATTACAAGTGCTGTCTCTCCACTTTGGATTGTACAGTTAGATTAGCTATTACCTATGACTGTGCTCTAAGACGAGCACTTTGCTGTAAGTAAAAACAAACCCAAGCCTTTTTTTTTTTTTTTTTTGACCCACTAAAGCTCTAATTACACCACAAAGTGAAAAAAACTCCTTTTTTCCCCGCCTCTTATTAAGGGCAATGCCATAGGCTAATGTTAGGACTGGAAACCAAGTCAGGAAGAAATCCTCAAAGTGAGGTGTCACAGGCTACAGATCTGCACTTCACTGCGTTCTGGGAAGAGCTCAGCACTGCTGCAACTGGAAAATCTCATTGCCTCCTCCTACCCTTCCTTCAGGCACAGGCTCCTCCTCCTCCATTTACCTTCTTTGGGCTATTTTTCAAGCCCCCCAAAAGACTGTCCAGCTGTCTGTAGGTTAGAGAGTTGCATCGCCTCTTCTGGGAGCCACAGGACACCGGAGCAGGCGCAGGGCCAAGGAGAGGACACTGGGAGAGGGCAGGAGGAAGCCGGACCTCCCCCCTTGCAGCTGTAACGTGTTACATAATTCCTCTTGTTAAACCACAGCTTGGAAGAAGGTGGCAAAGGTCATTCACTCTGGATATTTAAAAACAGATCAAAGACTGGTTGAAATGCCTCTTTTCTTCCCCCTTCTCCAAACCCCTTAACTGGGGCAATGTCTCTTTTAACAAGCATCCTCTGTCCTTCCTGCTCCCTTTATATCAGAACTTCAAGCCCTATTTCTTTTGCAGACTTTTTTTTTCCAATTAGTCAACTCTTCACTGACTGCAACCAACATAATTATAACAGCATCCTTGCTCCTGTTTACTTGAGTATTCAGTTCTTTGGGGCTAAACTTTAGCATTTCACTCAATTTTGTAGAGTGCTGTTTGCCAATGCATAGCTAAAGATCCTAAGACAGTTCAGCAACTTTCATTTGCTCTTGGAGAAAAGACTCGAGTCAGTCACTATCCCACTATAAATTCTATGAACTATATGCAGAAAACACATGATTTATTACATAAATAAATGTGAGCTAAACATCCAAAAAATCAGAGCGGAATGGAATCAAAATGTACTTATGCCAAACCCGATGGATCTCTGTAAAACAACATACAATGAAGACCTTATCCACCCTAAACTCTGCAAAATCCTAGAAGAGCCCAACTGGGAAAACCATTTTTCATTGTTTTTTTCTGTTTCTAGTTCTTACACTGGTTTTTTTCGCTCCAGAAATAAAACCTTTACAGCTGGCACGTATGTTAAACTAATGATGCTCTGATTTAGAAATACAATGAAGTAAGATCTATTAATTAATTAATCTACTCAGATTTGAGTTACCTTTGAGACGTAGCTACAGTGTTTTCTTCTGGAAGGTACACACGTTTTGTTTGTCCCCACGTCTCATGGAAGTCGGGCTGCCTTCCTTTTTCTCAAATATCCACTGATGTCCATAAATTTAAAAGGTGTGTATTGTTATACAGGACAATGCACTTTGAAATGAGTTTTGGATTTGGTTGCTAATCTGGTGGCCTTGCTTTTCTCTTCTGTAAATAAATAGTGATAAATAGTTCCCAGTGGGCCCAGACCCAGCAAGGCTCTTCACTAAAGAGCCTCCAGACAGGGTTAACTCCGTGGTGAAGGGACAGCCCCTGCATTAGCAGCTTGATAACACAAACATGAAAATACCGAAGGCTTCCTGCCCCATCACCTGCGTGCAGCTTTCTGAAGGTGGGCAGCTGAGCTGGACACGGCTGCAGTAGAACAGCAGGCTGTACCCAGAGCAGCCTGTACCTGACTCAGGCTTTCTGATAAGCTCCTGGATACCAGAAAGATTATTGAGCAAGTACATTTGATACAGTAGGCTGCTATTTTATGTTGGTTTTTCCATTCCTGATCACAAGTCATCATAGAACTAGTAAAAATTAGGTAATTAAATTCTAAGGCTGTACTGCTCCAAGAGAATAAAATCATACTTTTACAAAATACTCATGCATCATAGGAAAACACCCTGCCTTTATTCCCTGCATTAATCACTTGGAGCAATGTGCTAAGTAGACTGAGCTGTTCTTTTTGTGGAACACGAGGATCAAGCCTTGGATCTTGGCAGCCACATCCTTCATGCCGTGCATACTGGAACCCACCACTGTTATTTTTCGTTCCTCACGGGAGAGCAGAGTGCTCTGCAGCAAATAAAGGGACAGCTCCTCCCGGAGGAACTTCTGCTGCAGCAGCAGGAAACGCCCAGGAAGAGCAGGGGGACACGAGGGTCACAGTAAAGGTCATTATGTGGCACCTTTGGTTTGTTAACGCCTCGTTGGACTTGGCATCTGTCATCAATTTTTATGGGCGGTGTTCACACTGAGGCTCAGGAGTGGGAAGCTGGTATTAAAGAAAGGAAAATAATGGACTGCTGAGATACACCAGATGCAGAGACATCGTGGAGGAAAGAAACTGAGACCTTGAAACTGTACTTTTTTGACAGTGAAAAACTTTGAGCGGAGCCCGCAGGCAAGATGGCTATTGACATTTCCACCCTTCCGAGTCTATCAGTACCCTGCAACCTGTGAGCAGGTTTTACCTATTTTTGGGGGGAATTCTGTGAAAGAAAAGTGTTGTGGTTATTTTTGCCTTGCCAGAATCACTGGTGTAGAAGAGAGACAAAGCCAGAAAGCCATTTTGGAAAACCGTGGCAAACAGCAAAATTGCATTCTTGCAGTCCTCTCCTATTGCTACCAAAGTATCAGTGGGCAACACAGCAAAGCTGCAGCTGATGGCAGGGCAGTTCTCCTGCAGACCACACAAACCAGTCCCATGCTGTCTCTTTGCCAGCACGTATTTCTTGTACATGTTCAACATTGTCTGATGTGCCTCCCAATGACTGGGACAGAACTCAGAGAGATGAAGGAAGAAGCAGAGAAGAAATTGCTGCATATTAACCCTTCTAGCACTAAATGAATTTAAAAAGCATTGTTTTCAGAAAAAGAAGACCAATAACCACCTGCAGTGGTGTAGCTTTACAAAGTACAGTCACGTTGTGTGACCAAAGTTACTCTTCCCTACCTGTCAGCACACACAGAAAGCTGGCACTGCTCACACCCAGAACTGTACAGTCATCAGCAGTTTTTTTAAGGATTCAGCCCTGCAGAAAACAGCTGTAACAAATGCACTCATACTCTTTCCTTGTCCTGGCACCATAAATTAGGTGGCTTTTTGCCAAGTTCATAGCAGAGAACAGAAAGTGACTTTCTCTTCCTTCCTGCTCATCTGCCTGGATACAGAGAGGATCATGGAGTAGTTTGGGTTGGAAGAGACCTTAGAGATCATCTAGTTCCAAATGGAAAAGTAGTTCACGAGGACAACCCTTTCTTGCTATAAGAGTTCAGGATATACCAAAGTGCTTCTGAATCTAGGAAAATTTACTATTTTAAAAACCTCAAACAAACAACTTCATTATGAGGTGTATTGCAGACATGTGAGGCCCATGTCCCACAAATTAGTGGCGATATTTTAGACTGACCTTTTAACACTCAGTGTATTTACAGGACTTTTCTGCAAGAATCATCTGTGTGAAATGTGGATAAGTAAGTGTTTACCCACCAAAATATCCACACTGCTGGGTAGAAACATTTTCTCTCATTTAAAAGTATTTCTCCTTGTATTTGTCTTACAGCATTACAAGAACCCAAATAGGTGTTTTCTCATAAGCTGATTTTTTTTTAAATCCTTTTAAAATTTTGTCTCTACAAATAACAAAGAATGCCGCCCTGGAAATTATTTAAACCTAAAAGTAAAATGTTTTTTGTTTAAATTACTCTGTTCTTGGAAAGAAATGCTACAGTCCCTCTTCCAAGACAAGCCTTCAAGGCACAGCAGGATCTGAGCAACATAGTCAGCAAAGCCACTAAAGCAAGCTCTAAACCCAGTTTTAGCAAACTATAGAGTAGTATTCTGAAGCACTCTGGGAATAGTTTCATATGACCAGCAGCTGGTTTAAAATAGTAACTGGACTATTGTGCCATCCTCTAAAATAATGATCCTATCATAACAAAAATATTTGCATGAAGTAAACAGACATTGAGTAACTGTGGACTTTTGTCCCAGCGATTGCACTGCATCAGGCCTTGTAAAAAACAAGGTGGAGAATAGAAAAAAAACAGGTAAAACTACTTGCACCCCTTTTCCATACTGCTGCTTACAAGAGCACCCATTCATCCTGTGAACAAAAATAAAAAGATTTACTTCTTACTACCAAAAAATCCCCCAAGCCCACCCTACTGAACCTAAATAAACGTACTTCTCCCTTATTCCTATTCCATGTAATGGCACATTAAGCTTTGTGCTTTTTATTCTTTCTTCTGAACTCATCTAAGAGAGCAGAAAAAAAGCAGAAATCCTTCCCTAATATTATTAAAGTAACTTCATATTGACCCAGATCCCAAAAGATGTTCTGAACCCACAGTGCACATTCTTGAATCATAACCCTTAACATACCTGTCAAAGAGAGAGGGGGCCAATATGTTCCAACGCAGAGAAATTTAGGGTACAGTCTCTCTGTGTTTAGACCCTGAAGTTGGAAACGTGGATGTATGTCTTGATTCAGTTTCTGCAAATTAAAAATTACTCTTACATTCCTTTCAGGGAATGTAAATCCAGGAAATTACCATCTCCAGGTAGCGTTGTTTTTTTTTTTTAAAGTAACTCTAGTAAAATCACAATTCATCTGTGAACAGTTGATTTCACAGCTGTCTCTAAAGCTCACCGACTGCACAGATTTGGTGAATATCAAGGCACTCGGAATAGTCAGTCTTTTTTAAGAGTGCAGTGCCATGTAAGGTTCAAAAAGAAAAGCCAGACTTTACTGTAGATGCTGTATTGAATTTAATCATGGTGGACTTTATCTTTTTGCTTTTACAATGCTTTTTTTTGGTGAAGTTACAGGAATCTTTTAAATGAGAGAAAATCAAGCTTTAAAACGTGATCTGGTAACTTGAGCCATCAAGGAAAAAGGACTCCTGCCTCCCTGCATTCCCTGTGCCACAGTGGCCTTGTGGCAGGTTTGCACTGGAGCTACCGGTGACCTGACCATGTATCACAGAGCAACCCTGAGTCCCAGGGCAGCCCGGAGGGGATGGAGGCTTTAAAAAAGAGAGGCATATAATGGGTTTACAAACAGATGCTTAAGTAGCCTGTGTTTCTGAGAAGAAAAGTGCAAATTTTGGGATCGTGGATTTGCAAACAATGAGGATTTGTTGTAATTTCTGACCTATGGCTTTGCAGTAATTTGAATGTTTTTCATTGTTCTGGAACTTGACTGTCTATTAATTAATATGAACACAAACAAGGAGAAGGTGCGGGGCAGAGAAGAGTGTAATTGCCTTGTGGAGAGAGTAAGGTCCTTTAGAAGCTGCCCATTTAATCAATTACTGTTTTTTTAGTTGATAATAATTGTAAGGTCTCCAAAATTTGGAATTAATGTGCTTTGAGTTTTCCAGTGATGAAATTTTATAGCACCTCTCAGTTTTATAGCACCCTGTCACAGTTCTAAGACATTGCATCAAATGTCCCCTGCAATTTGGCATGGAGGTGCAGGTACAGGTTAAACAACAAATTCAAATCATCCATTTTGAACATACCTGAAAGATGTTTATAAAACATAAATGTGATCACAATGAATAAAAGACAGTGCTCTGGGACATATAAAATGATTGGTGTTCCCATCACAGAAACCTCTGTAAGAGAATTTACTGCCCTCTCAGAGGTGGTGAAGGCAAGAGGAGGCTTTGAGGATCATCTCTGCAGTTTACACGAGGTGTTCTGCATTTCAGGTGAAATACATTGTAGAGAGGAGCTGGATACTCTCAAGGTTTTTCTGGGGAGATGTGGCTCCAGTGAAAAGCTTGTGAAACCAGAGAGGGCTTGTTCAAAGGGCTGCATCCACATAGCTTAGAGCTCTCACTACTGAATGGTTTCTGACAGAAGATTAAACCCAACTGTTTTACTTAGCAAAGGAAGGAGAGCAAAGCTGGTTTTTTATCTCTTCTATAGAAACCAAAAAACCTGTTCCTGCTTAGACCTATGGAACAGGGGACTGCCATGGGAACAGCTTCCTGAAAGAGCAGGCTAAGGGAGCAGTTTGTTCCCTTGTGCTGAGCTGGTTTGGGTCCTTTAAGAAACACCGTGACTGAGGTGGATGCAGCCTGCCTGTGTCTGCAGGTGGCTGTGGGCTGCTCACTGAACACCTCTTGCACAGGCTGTGCATCACCATAAACTCTTTCGATGCCCCTCTGAGCAGCAGCATCATCTACTTCGGGCTGCTACTAATTACAGCAAAAAACTGCCCTATTCGATTCAAATCTGCACTTAACAATTATTTTCATCACCATTACTGAAGTTCTAGTGCAGCAGTAACTCAAATCAATGAACATTTCTTTGTGTGTTAGGAAATTCCATCTTTGTACACAGCACACTAAAACCTACAAACTTCTCACACGAAATCCTGACTAAATGTTCTTATTTGCGAAGAACGCGTAAGTGTGGTACAACTTCGGCGTTCTTTGCTGATTTGTCTGTGACCGCGTGTGTCCAGGCCGTGTGCAGTGCAGGGAGGCTGTTCCCCGGCAGGTTCATTGCTGAGGAGAACGATAAACACCTGACCTCTAGTGGCGGCTGGGCGGGGAAGAGGTGTGTCAGTGGAGATGCAGGAAAAAATAAAGGGGTTATGGAGTCAGCTGGAATTGTAAAGTGGAGCCTGAGCTTTCATTAGTTGCTTCGGTAGTATTTGTTTAATTAACCTTTCTACCGAGATCCCAGTTCAGAATCCAGGACAGCTTTGTTTCTGAAACTTTGCTTCAGGTTCATTACTGTGTTTAAGAAGCATGTGCAGGGTCTGCCAAAAGAAACACAGCAGTATCCTAGCAGGTTTTATATCTTCGCTTAGAAAGTTTTTGTAAGTTTGTTGCTTTGGTTGTTTCCCCTCCATGCACACACCATTACTCAACAGGCCTCGTTCGACTTCATTCCTGCTCCTCCCTGACACGTAACATTTCCCCAGTGAAAGTACACGCTTCACTGTCCTACCCTGGACATCAAAGCCTTCACTCCTACTGGGATAAAAATACAGCAGCTATTCCATAAACAAAGGTCGTAACCGTACGACAGCCATATGAAGAGATGATTTCTGAGGGGGAAAAAACATCTGAGATAGCAGATATCTCAGCCCATTGAAATGATCTGATTAATTAGAACATATCAGGGGTTGTGTTTTCCTTATGGCTGACAAGCGCTGATTTGAGAAGGGCACAGACCCAGGACTATACTATTTAATTTTAAAGTTTCTCATAAACCCCCATTATCATAGCTATATCGAAATATCTTTTTATCTTTGAGCCATTTATATGTTTTCTATTTAATTTTAAAGAATTTTGCAATATTTTCCATCTAGTAGCCCCTGAGAATTCTGTCAAAACTAGTTTAAAATCTCCTTACCTTTAAGGTACTTTGGCACAACCCCAAGATACCCAATGGCTTGTCCTACACAAGATGTCAAAGTGAATTAACAAAAAAAAGATGTGACTTTAAAGTGAATATAACTCGAGCATATATAATTTCTCTATGGACACTGATCTAGGAGTCAGCTGGCCATATTTACCTTAATTCATGCTCAAAGTGAATTAAACTGAAGTTAACCAATGTTTTATCAACACGTGAGAGACATTCTACAGTAAGTTTGGTGTAAATTCACAGTTCATCAGCTGCTGGGCTCCGACTTCCCTTGTGGAAATGCAGTGGGCCCTCAAGGTGCCTCTATATGAGGTAACCTAATTTTTTTTGGGGGGGGGGCGGAATCTATACATGGAAGTGTGGGCTGATTGATAGCAGGTGCAGAGTGATTGGACTTCAATGGTGCTACACCTAGAAAAAAAGGCCAGCACACATCACCTGTGCAGTTGAAGTTTCTATGCCATTTTTTGACCATAACAGCACTTTCTCTGCTATAGGGTCTGCTTTGAACTGGAGAAAGACAAATAGGAATTCTGGTGTTTCCATAACAGAGGAACAGGTCAATTAGTACCAAGTACCTGGTGTACCACCAGCTCATATTTTTATTCACTATTCAGTAAATCACCGTGGAGAGCTGCAGAGAACCCTTAACTATTTCTGACTAAAAACACCCAAAAGCAGCTACATACTATAAATTTACACTGCTACCTGCTTGGTTTAACTTTACTGAGTATCTCAGTATCAATTTCCCCCCAAATGATTTCCCACCTTTCTTTATTCATTAGGTTTAACAGCATTTTCTGTTGGCATAAACAAAGCAATGCAATAAGAAATATGGAGAAATATTCCAACTTGCGGTACTCCTTTAACCAGAATCGCCAGGCAGTCTCTGAAATGATTATCCACTAAGGAAAACATCCCTGGCCCTATTCATTGAGCCATTCCTGCTCATTTTTCCAGGCACAGAACATTTATGCCGTAGCAGCCTTGTCAGATTTGGAGCCCTTCCAGTACCTGATGAGCATATTAACAGTGCTCCCATTCATGGACGGGAGCCTGCCAGTTCTGTCTAATTTTAGTTAAGCTGCTATTTATGGCTGGTGGCTGTGCTCTCCCGTGAAACCCTTGACTGCTGGGCGTGGGGGGAGCGTATATTTTTGTGCTGTTTTAGTTGGCGCACAAAACGTTCATGGTTGTAATTTACCCAGGTCCAAAATACTCTGCCATGCTCCCCAGGGAGCAGCGATGCTCCACCCAAAACACAGCGGCACTGTTGGCTGCCTGTTGCCAGCCCAGTGAGGTGCTGACTGTCAGCGTACAGGTGACCCAGCACAAAATCACAGCCTCTGCTACAGTACTATCAGCAGGAAAGGTTTCAAGGTCCACAGGATGGGGGGAGAGGGGAATCTGGGGTCAAATCTCTCTATGCTCTAACACCCCTGATACAGGTCAGTGGAACTGAATTCCTTTTGCCTTGTTCCCCTGTACAAGAAAGAACAGGTTAACAGCAGTAGCAATAATAGCTGTCACTTAGCACCACAGTACGTTCTGAGGATTTATTCCACAACTTGGCAAGTACCAGATGTTAAGTGAAATGCCAAGAAAAGTTATGGGGAAGAGCTTCTCCAGTGCAGACTGGGTGGCCAATTTACATACATAGTCTGTTATAACTTGGGCATTTCATTAATGTACCAAGAAGTCATACTCCACTATGTGTACAGCTACCTATGTGTGTGACTGTAAATATATACGGAAAATTGAGAGCTGAGAGCAAATCAGTATTTACAGTTCATTTTTTCTTGCAGCACAATGTGCAGATAAAAAACAAGCACTCCAAATCTATTTAGTTTAGAAATAGTGTTCAAATCGTATATAGTTTGGTGCTGCAAAGTTGTATAATAATCCCTAAGAAAACGTAAATTGACCTCTTCCAGATAAAAAGATATTTTTTGTACTTTTCATGTGTTTTAGTAATTGACAATTAATATTTCCATAGTTGATAATTGGTTCCCGATTTTGTTGGTATGACAGGATGGTGGTTGAAAAATTAAATTTACTTTCTGTAAATTTGAGTTGGGGTTCAGCTCATTTTAGATTTTCAAAATGAAAGTGAAGTCCAAATCATCTCTTTCCAGGAAGAGGCCTCTCTCTATATATTTCAGATGAAAGAGCGAGAGATTTCATCCCCAGATGTATATAGATATGAATCAGTTTGCTTTTGATTAAACTTTTTGCTAGGCTCTGGAGCCTACAGCATGTATTACAGCCAGGGAATCAAGGTTTCCTACAGTCCCCAGTAAGATGAAATATGTCACGGAACCAGAACACTCTTTAAAGCCTTTGGTATTGATCCAAGGGTATTGTCTGCTTGTCACTGTGAAGTAGAAAAGTATAGCTATATTTGGGAGGCTTTGGCTTTTTCTGGATTTTTTTTTTGACACCAAAATGCAGCGGCACATTTTCAAAGTTTGGAACTGACCAGAAATTTCTGTTATTCCTCAGCAGCAGCATGGTCTGTCTTTGAGTCTTTGGGTGCAGAGCAGAGAGGAGGCCGTGTTCCCCTGAAGCTGAGGCACAGAGCTACAGCAAGTGCAAAAGCTGCAGTGCCCTCAGTTACCCAGTAGCTGAGAGTTGTTACAGCAAGTCCTGCCCATGCTAAATAAAAACCTCTGGGTTGTGCCCTTACACTTGCTGAAACCTTGGCAGGGAGGCACATGGGGTGATCCCTGTTCTACAGATAAAGACATCACGTTGCCCTGTTCTACCCTGGTGCAGTATTTTGACCTTTCTTTATTAAAATATATATTAAACAGCCCAGCAAGAAGTGCAGTGCAGTTTGGACTGTGACTTTATACTTTCATTCTATCATAAAATCTGAGTTTTCTGTCCCACTGGAATGGTTATAATTGAGAACACAAATAAAGTCCAAGGGCAAGAGGCTCCTGACAGGAAAAGCAGAATCATGAAAACATCTTCATGACTCTCCATAAAGCCAAGTACATTATATTACAAAGGCAGGGAAACACAATGCAAAAATTGCTAAGTAGCAAATAAAATGATTATCCCTAGCAAAGTCTGCTGTCAGCTCACACTGCTTTCAGCTGGAAGTCTAGCCCTGGCCAAACTTGGGCACCCACACAAAAAACAGCTTAGAGATTTATCTCCACAATGTTCTTCTCAACCCAAATCATTCATGCAATGAAAACACTGCAAAAACCATCTAAAGGAAAGCAAGTGCAGCACTCTGACAGCTTCTTGCCAAAACTCCTTTGAGACAGTGCTCCTGCCATAAAAAAACCTCCTTTCACAACTTCTACATTGAACTGAAAAAGTCCTTTCAAAAAATTACTGTCCTTTCAAAGCCATCCTCAGCTCAGACTCGAGTGCTACATATCCTGTGCTCATCCCCATGTGCCTCTCACTCTCACAGCTTGTGTGCCAAGGGCACACTCCACAGAAACCACCTCCCCTGCTTAACCATAACAGCAGCTTTTTGGTCACTCCCAATCTGCCCTTTCCTACATCTCTTACTGCATGAGGCAGGATCCAGTTGTTCCAACCCATCTTTTCTACATCATCAATAATGAAAGACTAAGCTGAGGGCAACCACTTAGCAAAAACACAGGATCTTCTCACACGGCAAATCATCAAAACAACACTGGAGAAAAAAGGAGGGAGCATGTTCATATTGTACCAGGGCTTGCCCTATGTCACATTGTCAGGGATGCAGCTTATTCTAAATACACAAGAACCGACTGATTTAGACGTGACACCTAAAGATGTGCTACAGTGTTGATGTTTCCAAAAGATATTAATTTTGATGTGATAAACAGCAGGTACTGTAAGGACATAAGCAATTCAGTGATCAGTTGAAAATCGGAGAGCTGGGGAACACAGGGATCCCAAGGCTGATGGGAAGACAGAGTGACATCAGCCACCCTTTTCTAGATGCCATTTTGGAGGAAACCAGGTCTCTCAGAAGAAGGCCCACAGTGGTAACCTCCTCAGGAAAAGCCCAAGCTTTGAAGACCTGTAACTAGGAAAGAAATGGCAGCAGCACTGGGGAACTGAGCAGAGTAATAAACCTCCTGCAGTTTATTTGTCTTTAACCATATTCTGTGTTGAAAACTCAAGGGGTGCTGCTAACTTTATAAAATGTGAATCACCTCTCAACTCGGCTAAACAAATCTGTCTGCAGAACAGGAGGCAATTCTGCACTGACTGTCAAAGCTGATGTCTATCTTACATCTCACAACAGTCCAGACTTCCAAAGAAAAGGTGCTTCAGATGTACACTAATGGCTTGTGAAATTCCCAAAGAGCATCTAGGGACAGGCCTGGTTTAACTTTGCTGGCTCTAGGAAGGGCTTACAGTGTGACCAACAACAAGCAGCTGGAGAACTGGAGAGGATGTTGCTCTGGAAGTCTAGAAGAGCAGGTGAACTGTTGTGTGCCTTTCTAAAAGAACATTTCTCCCCCCACCTCTCCCACAAAGAACCTCAGGCCATGGGAGCCTTGTTTTAGCCCTGGGCTGTAATCAGAAGGAAAACAAATTTCCTTCATCAGATAAAGAAATAATGATAATAAATCTGCGTGCAAGAGAGCACACCAGACCTTGTCGTATTAATGGAGAGAATAATACGGTAGCCGGAGGGGATTACAGCACTGACCTGGGAGAGAAAACTGTTCCTGGCTTCTGGTTCATGAGCAAGATCTCAGCAGCAGGCACTGGCTGAGGAGTCAGTTGCTGGCTGTAATTACAGCTTCCCTCCCTCTTGCCAGCTGCTTCGATTTGCAGCTTCACAGTGTGTTTAATGCAGGCCATGGTCCCACAGGTGACTCTGGGCATCTCTGCCCTTGTGCTGGAGTCATCCTGCACCTGCTGCAAGGTCTCACATTATCCATCTGCAGGGTAAGGCCAGGGCCCCTATGCACAGTTTACAAATAATTGATGAATATATGCAAATAATGCTGTAAAGTAGAATTGCTTACAGCATTACTTTTCTTGTCCCTCAGTCCTTTTGATGAAATGAAGCACAGCTTCTGCTCCATGTCTCCACAAAAGACTATCACAAATGATTCTCCTTCAGCACCAAAAGCAGAGCAGCTCTCTAGGACACCACTAACCTGGAAAACTCTAGGCTGGTGCCACAGCAAGAGATGGCATGAGACAGAACGCCTGCTCGGATCAGTGTGGGGTCCCTACCTATCCTGATGCCATGTGTCTTTCTGGCACTCTGTGTCTAAAATTCATTTAATTCACCAACGGCATTTTGGGATTTCCTGTATGTGCTAAATTGTAATAAAAGACATCTGCTGGTGGCAAAGTCTCCTGGTTCAGAGGATTACGTAGGGTAGGGCTGCCCAAGACAGCCAAAATCCCCTTGAGATTGAAAAGGTGTGAGCAGCAAATAAAAGGAAATCCTGGATCACCATATAGTGTTCAGCTCCTACACTTTGACCTCCTTTGGTCCCTTCTATATTTTGTTAAGATCATATTTCTTTATGTGCTGCCTGGCTTAAAAGCCATCATAAATCTGTGGTGTGCAGTAAGAATAACAGGGAAGGCACCGTGTAATACAAGGGGCTCTAATTCCATCCCAGGCACTCAGAGAGCCCCGTGATACAGTGTGGAGAAGCTTCACACGGGACACCTGGGGCCAAGCTTGGGAAAGAAGCAGCAACCCGGCCCCTCCACCCTCGGGCCGAGCTCACCTTCCTCACCAGCCTTGCCCTCCTGAGCTGCAGGAAAGGGGCTCACCCTGCCCCTCCTGGACTCCTGTCCTCTCCCTCAGCCATCAGGGGATCTAAACCAAGGGAGAAACTCTAAGTATTCAGTGAGTAACACATCCTCTCATTTGATGATGATGAAAAGCATGGTCTGCAATCAACCCAGAGGAAAAAACATCCCAAAAAAGAGTGCCTGCAGTTCTCCAGACTTGAATGGTGATAAAACTACTTAAATATTTTTTTGTGAAGAAGTGCACCAACCCACCTACCTCAGAATAACCTGTGGGATGAGCCACAGAGCTGCTGCATGTTCGTGTGTCACAGGCTGGAGCACAGCCTGGACGTCACTCACATCAAGGTGTTTGCCTCCACCTGGCATCTGTAAAAACCAAGTCACAACCTGCTTTGACTCACATGTGGCCAAACCACATCTTGTCTTCCAGCTGCAGCCCCGGCACGAGGAGCCATGGGCAGGAACAGCCCTTCAGAGCTGTCTGA
>VYZS01045126.1:13445-32639 GCA_013400695.1 Neodrepanis coruscans
AAAGACCACATCTTTTCCTCTTTCAGCACTAAATCCCTCCTTGGGCTAACAAGAAGGGAGGGAGGGGGTTGTGCACGGTTTTATAATTTTCTTGAGTTTTCTCCTTCAGTCAAAGCCGGGCAGAGGCTCGCGGCTAAGGGGATCCTCAGACCACGTGTTCTCTTCTAATTATCCCGGAGTCTCTCGGGGGGGGGCCCAGAGAGAGACAGGCACTATCTCCAGAGTGTCCTCACCTCAAAGGCGGGCCCTGGGAAACTTAATTTGTTTGTCTGTTTGCACTTTAATTGTCGGGGTTTTGTGTGTATGCAAAATAAACTGTGATATTTGTGTGTTTTCTTCATTTTGGGATGTGTTTGTGACTTCTCTCAGAGTCCCTGGTCCAAAATCGCTGAATTTGTGGTAAAACCACCATAGTGAAGTTCCTGAGTGCACTGCACTGTCCTGAGTGGTACTATGTTTACAATATCAAAGAGTCAAAAATTATAAGTTAAAGTATCTCTGCAAAAACTGTCAGAAGTATAATTATTGAGTAATTAATGAGTAGCTTAATATTCATTAATGTAGACTCAGATGGATATTGGAAAAAGAAATATAGATGAAGATGAAGTCAATGGAAAATGAAATGGTTAATTTAATTGCTTACTTGATAAAAATTGTTGGCTTTTATTTCACCTTTAATTTTCTTTTTGCTAAAAATTGGCAATTCAATCTCTTCTCAGCACCTATGGCTTACCTGGAAACCCTACTAAGGGACTAGATTTTGAATTTGTTGACTGAAATTATTCATTTGAATTATATATTATTTTACCCAAGCCTGTTGGTATTGTTCTTGTTTTCTTTCTGTGACCAATTTTTTTTCATGTTGAATAATGAATAATAAATGACAGGCACAAGTCCAGGATTTTAATCACTAGCAGAAAAATAACACTGAAATGTTTGAGGAATTCACAGACATTTATGCACAGAATAGAATCTGGTCACAGTGATATTTATGCACAAAGGACCACATGACCCCACAAAAATCCACAAACTTAGGGCAGCACCAGGTATTATGGGAAAACTGCAGTCTTGGCTACTTAGGGAAAACGTGTTTCTTGACGTATCTAGGGAGTGTTACTCTACTTGGCTACTTCTCCTACATTTTGGCTCTTTTCTGATCAGTGAATACAATGAATGGAAATGTCAGTTATAGAATTTCATTCTTTTCCTTCAAAACTACCACTAATAAGAAGTTTCTTCCACAATAGAAGAAAACTAAGACTTCAAGAAAAAGCCATTGTCATTTCCATGGTTAATTGTTAAGTTGCATCTGGGTCATGCAACTAACATGATCTGTTTTCATCCATTATCTATAGTACAGTAAGTTCTCAAGGCTTGGAATAGAGCATGATCCCAGGGTGCAAGACATAGCACAGAAACAGAAGTCAATTGTTTCACTGTACAGCTTACAATATAAAGAGGAACGTAATTGTAAAAAAAATCTTTACAAAGTATGATGCAGTAAGGCTTGGCAAAATGACATAACAAAGACTCTTAGTACCTCAGGCAGCATAAAATCATAGAAACATCAACTTTTGAGTTCTGTGTTCTACTGAACAGCAAGTTTCAATTTTGATTTCTTATCTTAGGAAAAAGATGTGAATAGTCAGAAATTCCCTTATTAAGAATGTTAAGACTTCAATGCCTAGAAACTTTGCTCAAAAAACGCAAATAAACAAACAAAACCCCAAACCACATGAATAAACCATACTACAGCCCATAATATCTTCTTTTTTAAAAAAAAAGAAATGTGGAAAGATACATCAGCTAAGATCTCAGCAGAAACACTCTGACCAGTGTGGACTCACCATTCATAACACAATGAAGCCACAGTCCACTGGGAGTCCACTTATGAGCAGTCAGAGAGAAAAATTAAAAAATGTCCAGAAAATATTTTTGGTAAAGCTAATTGTTTAAATTCACACCGATAATTATTTGTACTGTCAAGACACAGGAAATTCCTTTGTGAATTACACAGTGGGTAACTTACCATGTCTTATATAATGACCTCACCAGACTGAGAAGGTACAACAAAACAAGCACACAGAAAAGGGAGTAAGGAAGGCAGCAAGGCAGCAAGCTGTTTCTTTCCAGAAGAGAAAAAATAAGCAAATATTATGTTGTGAAATCCTAGTGGATCAGCTTGCCTGCCTGAGAAATGCAGAAACAGGCTCTGGAGACAAGAAGCCAGAAGAAAAAATATATTGAACTGTGATAGCGCAAGAAGTGAAAGTGGAAAAAGATTAAAAAGCATGTGCTAGTAGAAAAAAAGGTTTTCTTGCATGCTATTCAATGATGAGAACATACTCTGGTAAACTGAAAGTCTGTGAATTTCTGATGGATATTCCCTGCAGAACTGTGGATGTCTTATGCTCAAATAGAGAGAAATAATTGATCAATAGTATAAATGCAGCAAAGTAATTAGGTTGTTTACAAATTTGAGTTCCTTCTGAAAATAGAAAAAGCAGTCAATACAAGCACAGTCTGAACAGTCTAGAATTTGGGCAGTGCCATCTGAGGCTGAAAGATTTCTTACGTGAATATTTTTGGCTGAGGATGCTCTTGGGTGAAGAATTACAAGACACAACCCTGGAAGGGACCTTGGGTAGTCACTTAGATTTCCCTCTGTCATGCTCAGTCAGTATCTCATTCCTCAGAGAGATTGGTTTAATTTGTGCTTTAAAACGCACAACCAACAGTGATTTCACAACTTCGTTACACAGTCTATTGAGTTAGTTCTCCTGCCTATTAGAAGATTTTGCTGAGTATATATCCTAAATTTTCTTTACTCCAGCTCAAGTTTCTCAAACTGTGCTCTATCTCCAGTATGCATGAGAAGGGTTAATTTGCTTCCCCTTTGCAAAAATCTTTACAAAATTTTCAGACTATAGCTACCTCTCCTGAGTTATTCCCTACTCCATATTAAACAAATCTACCTCCATTCTTTGCCCTCAAGTTCCGTTTTCTTGAGTTTTTCTGGTTTGCCTTAAAATTTGATCTACTTTGTCCATGTTTATCTTGATATGCTATAGCCAGATGGACAAGTTTAGTTGAGGTTATTTACTGCTGACTATAATGAAAGAAGTGTTAAGTAGGATCTACACTAGTTCCTATTTATATACCGTGCTAAAATTCTTTTTTTTTCTGAGAGGTCTGTGATTCTTTTCCTGTCTTGATTTTGTGCATTTGATTATTCCTAGGCATATTTGATATTTTCCACTTTTTCCTCCTACTGTTTAAGAACATTTTTTGAATTTGTTGAGATAATTTAGAATTTTAGACCTCTCCTCTAAAGTGTTATGAAAACTTAAAGAATGCAATTCACTGTCTCTAAACAATGTCAAAGCCACAGAAAGAACTTGCCATAAGATAAGCCACCACAGCAGGAACTTGAGCAAAGCAGAGAAGAGAAGAATTTGCAACAGGAAGATTCTAATTCCAGGCCTACCAGAGGCAAGGTTTGGTTAATATTGTACATTCCAACAATGTCAGACTGTGGTAAAGTAAGCAACTGATCATACACATGCCATCCCAAGTTATGGGAATGGCATCTATGCTCCACTGATACCCAGAACTTGGACTGTATAAAGGTGATAACCCAGAAGAATGACTCTAGCACCCCCTCAACTGAGAAAATCAGAAGGACCAGCGGGATGCCACAGGATCCACAAGATGGTAACTATCTTCTGCTTAATCTTTCTCTCTTTCTCCCTCTCATCCCCTTTCCTATTTCTTTCTATCTCACTACCTCACATTTACTGTTTAATAAAATCCATACTTCAGCATATAGTCTTGTTATCACCTTAATTTGAAGAGAGGCATCTGTTCATAACAACTGCCTGTAGCCCCTTCCATCATGTGTTTATCTGCAGATTTAATAGCAAACTCTCCATTCCTACATCCACGACTTTAATGAAAGTAATGAATGAACTCAGCATGGAACTCTACTCAGTTTGATACTTTCCAGTCTGACAGTAAACAATTAATAGCTGCTCTCTGATGATGTAAATCATTTTATTTTAGACAAATTATCAGAGTCTGACCATCATAAGAAGAATTATTGAGGACATTCTGTGAGGAAGATATTGAACCAAAATTTTAAAGATATGGGAAGAAAGTAATGAGGAACATGAGCTGTTATTTTTAATGTTCTGTAATTCTTATCTCTCTAAGGTGTTTTAATTGCATTACAGTTAATAAATATCACTTTGAAATACAATACAATGGTCATTAAGCCATCTTAAATTTTTATGCATTTGCATGAGGTATATGTGATAACCAGAACTTTGATTACTGACATTTCCTTTAGTGGAAGCAAATCTGCTGAGAACAATGGCCAGGGAGACACGCACTGATGTCCTCCTCAACCAAGGGACCCCAGTGGTTTGGGATAAATGCCTGCAAAAGCAGGACTGTAGTAGCTTGGGAAACTTAGCAATCTAAAACTGCACTTCTGAGGCCTTACCTAAAACTTGTGGCTCACACTCTTAAACTAACATTGAGGATTAAAGAACCCAGTATAAGCGTCAGTGGCACTGATGTGACTTGGTGTTTCTGGTTGTATGTGACTGGCCCAATGCCACAGAATAACCTTTAGAACAGATTGAAATGAGTCACCATCCTGACTGCATCAGTTAATACCAGATAGCTCTTTCTGGGAAGATTGTAAGGGCAGTGACACACACAGCGCCTCCCAAGTCAGCAGTGTAACAGGCAGGGTACTGAGGTGTATGGCATCAAGCTGGACTCCAGAGATGAAGACAACTGGAGGAATTTCAGAGCCCTAATTTCATACAGTTGCTCTCTGTTAATGGGGTTAATTTGCTTCCAGATGCTTTCCAGTAAAAGACTTCTTGACTAAGTAACAAAATGTACATACATAAAGGTGAATAATATCAGTACAGTTCATGTAGCACCAATTAACACGAACACAGCATCCACAATGCATGGCTTAAGATTGGCTGCAGATAGGCACATCTCTGGAAGCTCATGTTGGTGATTTATCTCCAGGTAATTCCCCTCTTTAATTATCAATATTAAGAACAGTAAGGCAGATATGAAAGTACTACTAATGTCCAAAGAGATTCCTGGTGGCTAGATGAAGCTCAAAACTACTGTCAGCTAATTGCCTCAATTTAATACTGTTAGCAAATGCATTCATAGTTTTAAAGCCATTTTTATGACATCTAAGTAATTGCACTAATTTGGCAACCATCTACTTAATTTGAAACAGCTTTAACAGAATGCCTACAGTTGAAAACAATTCTTGTCAATGCTACATAAACTGGCTCATTTTAACTATTTTTTTGTGTAGGGGGCAAGTTAAACAATTACTCTGCATTGAAAACAGCTTTTGTCACTGCTAAATTGAGCCGTTTGAACTGTTATTTACATGCATTCTAAAATTTTATTTACTGTCAAAGGACTTTTCTTGCAACTGAATTTTCATTGCGATTCTTAGATTCTGTTTAGACCGAAATGGTTAATTTATTGCCTTTCATTAGTCGGCAACAAAGTGATCAAAAGCAGACTTTTTAAAATAAAATTAATCATTACTCAGGTAAACGTCATACCATTATTCACTTCCAGCAGTAAAAGGACTTTTCTAGAAAGATGAGCGAGTCAGTGATTGAGTTTTTATCATCTTCAATCTCAAAGCCAGTTTTCCTCAGCACTTTGTAGCTGTTTCGATTACACAGCTCTTATATGCCAGGTTAACTGTAAATGCAGCAAATAATCCCAGACAAGATGCAAAATATCCACTGCTCACTAGCAACTAGCTAGTCCATGAGAAAAGACAGCCCCGGCAGTACCAACACCAGTTGTGTTACTCATGTCTCACATTTTCACTGACAAGTTCAAGTGGTTGTCAAAAGTGCCAGCTTGCCAGCTTTGGAAAGTAAGAGTCTTATTTGACCAGATAAAGATGTAACAAAGGCTCTTTTTCCTGCCCTGCCCTTTCAGCCTGCTTTATGGGTTGGTGGAGAGCTCACCCAAGATGAACAGTTTGTCCTTTGTCTGCTTGCAAGGTCCTCTGACAGGAGGAATCAGTTCATGTCAATCATAGGGACTGTACACGTGGGTCTGCCCATATTAGGAATGGACATCTGTCTGACAAGCAGTTATTTTGTTTGACTTCAGGGCTGGAGGTGAATTGATAATTCACAGAGTGAAAGGTCTGAATGAAGAGAGGGACCGCAGTGGCTGTTTGACATTTTGAAATACCATCTAGCCTCCACCATTGTAACGCAAAATGATCATACTTGATTCAGTGAAGGAGTTAGGATTTCCTGGGCATTTCAGCATCCTCGCATCCACTACTATGTGGAATACTTTGTTTTTTCTGGAACACGAGGAAAACTTGATTGCACCTTGGGCTAGTGGGTGAATTTAGTGACCTCTCTAATTCCCCTTCAACATGATTCTCTCCGGTGATTCTTCAGATTATTCTCCCTCCATCTGCCTCCATCCTTTGTATCATACCCTGTCTCTTGCAAATTTTTCTTAGTCCTAGGAGTGCTTGATTACCTTTGTCCTGGGTGTATTGTATGCCCACCCAGTTCACACATACTCTACTTCCTCTACTTGTGGTTGGCAGATCCTCGACTTGTTTCTTGCAGAACTGCAGGCTGCTTCATTGGTTTTCTGATCACACACAGATCCTTTTCAGTCATATTATAGGTGCAGTTTGTGAAGGGTATTGTCAAGGTTCTTTGTCCTCATCTTGAGACTGCAGTCTCAGGATTTTGCTGCAAATTAGCTACAGATCTTTGTTTTCTTCAGTGCTGTGGTATGAATGATTCTCTTGTGCTAATGGCAGAACCGTCACAGGCAGAAGAATCTGTTGTGTTCTCTCAACAGCAGTGGTAGCAAATTGCTGTTATTCTGGACAGTTTAACATTCCTTTAATGCCATTATCTCTTTTGCTTCCAGAATCTCAAATATTTTTCATTTTGGTTTCAAGAACTTATTTGACCTTGTTTTGACTTTTGTGTGTGTGTCTGTGTGTGCGTGCGTGTGTGTGCGTGTGTGTGCGCGTGTGTGTGCGTGTGTGTGCGCGTGTCTGTGTGTGTCTGTGTGTGTGTTTGCGTGTTTTTACAACTGTGGCATCAGATCAGCCAGATGACATTTCTTCCTTAAAGGACTACACCTTTTTCACCTCTGCCTGCCTTTGCATGCTCTCTAGTAGGTGTCAAAGACAGGTGGTTATATATATAACAAAATAATCTCTTGCTCTCCGCTTTTGAGCATTTTCAAATAAGTCAGATGGATATAAGGTGGGTTTGTATTTTGTTAAATCCCTGTTTACTACCAGATCAGATCTCAGTCTTTAGCTATATTACTCGTTTAAAAAATGTTCTCTTTATAGCCACCCACTGAAGCCACCCTACACCAAACAGTGAAGCTATTTGGCATGGTAAATTAATGCACTAATTCTGACTCCTTAAAATGTTTTGCAGTTCTAGACTTCTTCCTAATTTGCTGAAATTATGATGCACATTTGGGAATCCTTCTCATACATCACAAATCTGCTGTTCTTCTGCAGATATTGTGCAGACATCCTTTTCCATCTTCCCCACCATCTGCATCCCAACCCAGGCATCACAGGCCATTCTCAGTGCAGTATACATAAAGATCCTCTAAAAATATGATATGCTCCTGTAAGCAAAGACTGAACTTTGATATCCCTGAACAACCTGGGGTCTATGGGCATTCTTGACATTAGCCACTTTTGAGTTCTTAGTTCCATAGCTTAACACTATCAGAGTGTTTCTTTGTCTTGTATGATTAGATTTAATTTGGATGAGATTTTTGAGGGGTTTTTATTGTGAGTTGCTGTGGCAATTTAAATATCTTTAAATCTTGAAGTGAAATGGTGGTTTATTTTTTTGTAGCAGGTGCACCATTTTCAGTCTTGGCAATTAAGCATGGATCCCTTGTCAGAGTCATGAGGCTGCACTTCAAAAATGTCAAAGAGCTGAAAGACGGAAAATGAAAGACTTTGATTATTTCTCTGTAAGCATTTTCATTTGCAGCATCTATATTTGAAAGCCACTTTAGTCAAACAGGTAATCTAAGAATATCCTGGAAAATTCAGATAGGGACAAAAAGCTCATAGCGCAGGGCAAAGTTACAGGAATAGAAGTCCTCTCTATGTCCTTGTCGTAGTCTCCTTAAATGGTAAATGTTTTTACATCTGCATGAATGGATTTTAATTAAATGTATTCATAAATAGAATACCGAGATGGCATATCTTGTTGCAAATACAATCTGTCAGCAAACAGCATCTGGAAGAGATGGTGCTCTGTCAGCTAAAGCAGATAAAGGAAGCCTGAGCCCACTCCTCCTGTGTTATGAATGTTACCTCTGTTCTCTGAAGACTATTCATGTGGTCCCTTATTTCTCAGAGTTAAAATGCAGAATCAGATTTCTGATCTTAGAGCCATACTGACTGTTTCCAGTAACAAATTTCTGATACCCCATGTTAGAAACTACTCCAAGAGACTTTCCTTCTATCGGCATCAATCAGCTGAGGTAGGAAGCCTATCCTCTCTTCATTGTCTGCCAGAACTATCTTTACAGCAAATAAAAAGGAGATGCAGATATATGCCAACAAAAAACCCCAATTTGATCCTACTTGCATTTTAACATCATGGGCACCTGCTACGGCATAGGATAATTTTGAATTATAAATCTGAACAAATGAAGGGTTAGCACATAAGAAGGATGGGCTGCGTGCCAGTACCACTCACTGCCATACTGTATACACACAGCCACCTGCCATATATCATAGGCTTGTTTTAAGCTGTGCCAAAAGCAACCTGTTTTAAATATTTTTTTTTTTAATATTCTTTCATGCCATCCTATTTTTTGACTGACTGCTTTAAATCGTCACCAAAATGTAAAGCCAACCACTGCAGGTCATTAATTCTGACGCACAAATACTTCAATGAGATTTTTCCTAAGTATATGTATTTGAGACAAAGTGTGCTTACATATTAGCAGACTGTAAATGGTCACCTTGGTGCCTGATGAGATCTACAGCACATTATCACAACAGGGCTTGCAGACTCAGATCTCTGAGTCCTACTGTCCTATAATAATAGCACTCACCACACCTGTGTGGGTATGGGAGAAGTTAAGAAAAACACAAACCTGGACCCAGTTGGAATCTGGCAGGTTTTTGTCCCAGATACTAAGAAACCACTAGTCACAGAAGGATTTAAAAGTTTACTTTGGTAAGAAAAACAACTGCAGCTTTTGGTAGGTGTATTTAATCAGCACAAGGTGATGCAAAGCAGGTATACATTTTCCAGGAGACATCTATTTGCTAGGCACACCAACTGTTTAGTGTTATATTAAATCTTAGAGGAAGTTGTCTAGACTCAGCATTGATTAAGACATTGCATTCATTAAGACAAAGCAAGACCTTCTTGAAGTCTGACTACTTTTCAGCAGACATTTTCTTCCTAAGACAGTGGAAGATACAATCCATCCTTTCACCTCTTCTGAAAAAGAGTCACTCTATCCAAAACCTTTTCAGATTTTACTCAACTTCTTGGAATGCCTTTCCTAACAAAACAAAACAACAATAAAAATTAATTTTTGTAAACACAAATACACCGCACATCCAGACCTTGAAAAGATTGTCATATGTTTTTGAAAGCATACACAGACTAATAAAAACTAAAGTCAAATATGTAAAGAAAGGATGTGACATCCCATTCTGTCATCAGTCTCATGAGAGAGAAAATATAATCCCAGAGACTGTGGTGTATTTTAATGATGAGCATTTCTTAACAGATATAATGTTTGACCCTTAGTCCTTTATTAGTCTTTTATTATCCATTTGGATTCCTAACTACCTGTAGTGTTACCTTGATTTGTAAATACTTCCAGCTGATTTGCCTCTGTCTCAGAATATATTCTTCAACAAAAAAGAGAAGAAAAAAATCAAAACTGGGAACACTGAGCATTATTACATGACAAGGGGTTTGTATGATTATGTTGTGTCCATCCTTGAAGTGTGGTACAGTGCAGCTTAGTGCTAGAGTAAAATGCAAGAGTATGTGCTGTAACTTTGATATACATTACTGCTTAGGCCCCACACTGATGAGCTTTCGACCACATGAAACTACTGAATTCAGCTACAAATTCAGTATTTAGGAAGACCTAGCTGCAGAATGTGTATTCTTATTCCTAGATATCTAGGCATATCCTTGGAGAACTGGTATCCTTTTATATATTTTGTTCATCTGGTGAGTTGCCAATTAGGCTTCTGGTTCCTATTAACAATTGCTAAGGGGCATATATTGCAGCAAATACAGCCTGAACACAGCAGTTCCGTTCCACAAATTTTAATTCCACCAGTAGCCACAGATTTGCAATCATATGTTTCTGTTATATTTCATTAAAGGCCCAGAAAAGATGTAGTTGGACAAAATTGTTTTGGAAAATTAAGATTAACAGAAAGATACAGCCCAGTCAAACTGCAGAGTATGAAGGGATTCAGTCTCTCAAATGTAGGCAACAGCCTACAATCAGAGGCACATCAGTTTCTTTATGTATACAAAACTACACAACTTCCATGCAGATTATTTCCACTTCATAGACAGAGAACATAGGCACAGCAAACTTTAGTTGTATTCCACCCCACCTTGAGCTTATGTAAAAATTAAGCTCATTCTGTGCAGGAAACATGCTGACCTGCTTTAAATGCACAACAGACAGGACAAGAGAGCTCTGAACACCTCCAGAGAGCAATTTAGAGAGCCTAAATTAGGAGTTTGCATCTCAACTTTTCAGTGTGCACAGAGTTTCAAAGAGCTACTTGTCCCTGCACGGTAGCCAGCTAGAGACGAACAATAGCCAACACTTAGAACAGGCTCTCAATCCTGCTCTTTCCATATGAAACTCAGCATTGCTACTGCCTTGTCTTTATGCATGGCAGCCTAATTTCCAGGGACCCCTGCCAAGCAACAGCAAGCCCTGAATCTGAGTTGCCTGCAGCCTGGAAGGATTTCTGCCCAAGTTCCCTGGTCACAGGAGGGTAACCGTGCATCAGAAGATGATGGCGAGGACATTTCTTCATTTCTCTGCTCAGTCCAAACCAACTATAAAGCTGAGGGACATAAGATTTGGACTGGGAGAATGATAGCTTGGTAAAATCTGATTTTTACCTAGAGGATTATGTTTTTATTAGAAGATGGCAAAATCATGTGATGTCTTTGTGTTATATCTGCTTTCATCATACAGTCATAAGAGGCATAAGCACCCTCATAGCATCACTGAATATTCTGAGTTGGAAGGGACCCACAGGTGGATATGACTAACTGGCAAGCATATGCATGAAGAACCTTTTCACATCCACTTGCTTCTGCCTGATCATTAGATAACATGATCTTCCTTAATGTACGACATGACCTCATTGAGTGTATATTTGCAGTATCTGGTAGTGCATTTCTAAATAACTTCTTTCTTTGTCTCTGCTGTGGTACACCAAAACCAGTAAGGGCATACAAATACGACGGCACTTTAGAAACTTTGGCTTTGCAAGCAACAGTAGATAAGGTAGAGATTCTCTTATGCAGGACTTTAAATTTTACTGTATCAGCAGCTATTATAAAACTAGCAGGTGGAGACATCGCCTTTCCAATTCCAAAAACTGTGGTTCTATTGGTGAAGCGATTAATACAATTAAGGAAACCAATACTTTGTTCCTTTTTCCCCAGCCTCCTGTAACATTGTTTTCTTCCCTTTACCATGCAACTGAGAGCAATTCCGCACTCTCAGAGGCTATATTGCATTAGTTTCCTTTTTTACATACTGTATTGCTACAGAAAAACTCAAGTTTTAGCAGAGAATGCTCTGTTTAACTTTTAGCTAGAACGCCTCTCTGAAAACATTTCCTGCACGCAACAGAGCAATTAACTTAGCTTTTTAGAAGCTCCACTGAAGAAGGAATTGAAAAGAAAGCCATTTCAATTAAGCAGTTACTTTCTTATGATTACTGACATTAAACAGAAAAAAAAAAATCAACTATGATTATCACAGATGGATAACCAGCGATTGCTTAAAAAGTAAAGATGCAAGGTAAAACCTGGGCAAATCTTAAACATTAATCGAAAAGAAATTTTGTTGCTTTTCACAGGCAAATCAGTATATTTTAATTTTGAGGTTTATATATATATGTTTAGCAGTCTACAGTATGGAAAATATTTACCAGAGAGCCTGACTGACCTATTGGCAGAAAAATATACTGACAACTTAATAACTACTGTAGTTTTGTAATAAGACTACAAGACTTTGTTTATCCTTGTAATTCTTTAATTATATTAGTTTATATAATTAATGGCAAACCTGTGAACTTTGGTTCATACATTTTTGAAGTTAGATCGGTCCCCTCTTGCACCATTAGCTTGGTATCACTGACTTCTCAAAGAAGGCAGAAAACTTAATTCCTCGCTCACATAACTTTAAAATATCACATTAGGTCTGTCAGTACTTCACTGCCAGTGAAGTTGCACATCTCAACCAAAATTAACAGTGGTATTTACTGTATGTTCTGGATTGAATGTCAAGTTATTTAAAACCTAGGAAGACTCAAGTCCTATGTGCTAACCTTAATTATTCTATAAAATATCTTGCCATAATATTAGATTATATGAACTAATTGTAAGGAGTAGTTTAGGTTTTGCTCTCAACAGAGACTGATGTACAGATTAATGAAAAAGGGGGCACTGTGATACTTCAATTCAATTCAAAATTCCAGCAGTATTTCTGGTAATGACAGACTAGCTGATTTTGTCTCATAGTCTGATCACTGGATATACCCACCAGGAGAATATTTTTTGTTCCTATTTAATTAGTTGTAGAAAATAGGAAACATATTTTTATATATGAGAGACTAACCAAAGATGATTCCCAGATGGAAGCTTCTCAAATTCTCTGATGTCTCTTAGTTATTGGCAACCTGTCCATTTTCCATTTTAGAACAATTTCATGTCTTTCCACCCACAGTAAAGAATTGATCTCATTTTGACATAGATTATTAAAGATGTCGTGGATGAAATCCTGGTTTTATTGAAGTCAGCAGACATTTTGCCAGTGATTTAAGCAGAGTCAGGATATTACCCGTCTATAGTGCCTGAAGCCTCAGAGTAAAACTAAAGTTGTTCATTTCTCCACCAGAAATAAATCTGCTGTCCCACTCAAGGGCCTGGGTCTTTGAACAACACAGTAGCTTTTGAGATAAAGCCCCCCATGACAGGAGAGAGACGTGCAAGTCTTTGAGGGTCTTCACACAACACTAGTTTGTGGAACTTAACCTTCTGAGGCTTTTCTGAACTTAAGGAAACTACTGAATGATTAACAAGTTAGTTGAACTATAATAATTTTAGTTAAATAAGAAAAGTTTGGAAAATTCTAAGGTTTCAGTCTATGGATTACTAAGAATATTGGCAATGGTTACATGACCACAGTATATACCATGACTAAGATATGGTTGTCATTACTGTTCCTAATAATGTATTTTTTACTTCTACCCTGATAAAAACATAAGAAGATGTAAAAGCTCTTGGCCTGTAGGGGAAATTGCCAAGTAGATGCAGTTGGAAAACGGTTGACTAAAGCAACAAAAAAATACTGCTAAGACAGCTGAATTCCCTCCCTTCTTCAGTCTCTTAAAGAAACAATGATCCCCAGCAGAAAATGTATTGACAGAGACACTGAGATTATGCTCCCCTGACCAGGTAACTTTCAAGACTGAATATAAGTCAGTTATTTCCCTCTGTCTTGTTAACACCTGTGACCCTGGCTCAGGGTTCCTATTATGCTTGATATCATATATGCAGATAACACTGTTAATGTCATCTTTCAGTAAAAGGATGAAAGCCTGCTTGGAATGGTCACCAGGACCATTAATCAGTACTGGAACGTCTGTTCATCACAGCTAGCATCCTACATATAATTCCATGGCCATAGTGACTGTGGTGTGTCTCAGAAGCTGCTGCTGCATGTGAACAGATAAATCACCCCATTCGCTCCATCTGTGCAGACAGACAGTTGTTGCTGTGCCATATGTTCAAAGACTCTGACTGGATTTTACTGTGCACATCATATAAATATCCTGTGCACATACACGGTACTTCTTTGGGATGATGGAGACCTCTCTAGAAGTATTGTGCCCATGTCTTCCAAAATCCTATGTGTAGTTCTGACAGCTATTCAGAGAGTTTACAGCTTATGGGGTAGGAAGCTGAAATTTTAAGAAAGCAATGGAATTTAATAGAAAAATGAATCTTTGTCCAACTTCCTACCTACTTCCATCATGATACAATAGGCAGAGGGAAAGTTGTAACTTCAATACATCAGCAATTGTAGCTGCAAAACAGCAATAAAGACGATACCCAACATTTTTTATTTGTGTTTGTCCAACATGTCCTAGAGGTATTCTAGATTAACAGCTTTGTCTGAAGTGGCACGAGCAAAGATAGCATTGATCCACCCCAAACCTGTGGGCTCTTTCAACCCATTACACCTGAAGTGCCAGCAGGATCTGCTTGGTACTTTCTCTATGAAGTCTGGCTCACAATCAATAACATTCTACAACAAACTTGTGAGTCATTATCACACTGCAAACAAAGTCAGTTCTACTGAAAGCTAACCCCCTTCTTTGGGTACTGCATGATCCTAGTTCATGCTGCAAGAGGCAACTGGCATTTTATAAAGGTATTATCTAAAAGCCACCATTCTAAGATTATGTATTAAAAAATGATCTACACATTTTCAAGAAACTGTGAAAAACTAAGAAAGTGTCTGTTTTCACTTCTTTTATCCAATTCAGTTAAAATGGGAATAGACTTTCCATAAAGTAAACAGAGTGCAACTAATTCTCTGTTTCTCCCAAACTATGGAGGGATGGTTGCTGTTCTTTTCAGAGAAGAGGTAAACTTACTGGTTTGACCAATAATGGACATAGCATTCACTTTAAGAAACTGTCAAGCAGGGTGCAGGAAAGGCTACAGAAAAGAAAAAAAAAAGAAAGAGGAAAAAAAAAGGTTGGGGAGGGTGGGTGGAGAAATAAAAACAGGAGAAAAAAAAATAAGAAAATAAAAACAGAAGAAAAAAAAAAGAAGGGAAAAATAAAACAAGAAAGTAGCTCCAAGTCTTATCAGTGATTTATGTCAGTTTAAATAGATTTCTTCAGCTCAGGGTCTTTCACAAGACCAAAGACAATGGAAAATATCACTATTAGTCTCAAGAGGAAAATGATGAAGGTACAACTGCTGGTGACAAACAGAACATGTGAATGATTCTGGATAAGCAATTTTTCATTCTGCCATTTAACCCTCCTAGCTTGCAAATATATAGCTGTAGTATCCATCCTGAATACTGACTCTATTATCAAAAGCAGGATGAGGTTTGATTTGCGTAACTAGTGTATTTTGATGCCAGTGTGTATTTACCTCAAAACACCTTAGTTTATTTTTCCCCTTCTGAAAAGAGAACAGGGTACACATTGCATTGCTTACTGGTTTTGGTATAGTGTATTTCTGAGGATCATTTTTTTAGATTAAGTTTTGCACCACATTTGTTAAATATTCAGCTTCTAATACAAAGTAGAAAAGAAAAAAACAAGAAAGAAAATTAGCATTCCATTGATTTACAAAGCAAACTTCATTTCTCTGTGACTGCAAAAGAATATATCCTCAGTTTTCTTTGATCCATTGTCTCTTCGTGTAACCTCAGCTACAGCAAACAAGTGATAAAAAATATCTTTGATACATACATATTCCTTGTTCCCAAAGCAATCCATTTAAGCAATACCTGGGCCAGCAGTTTAATAAACAAAGCAGGACACAAGCGTCTCAAGGTGGCAAAGAAAAGTTTCTCCAAGAAACAGAAAGGAGTTCTTGGCCATATCAACTCCATTTAATACGTATGTTAAAAAGATCGTCACTTGTTGCAAGAGAGACTGGATCAAGTGGATAATACTCAAGGGACTGTCAGATACAACCCCAAAGGTATAAATAACAGCTTAAGCTGAGTTGCTGAAACTTCCAAAATCAAATGTTGGTTCAATTGCATATGCAATTTATGATTTTTTTTTTAATTCTTTTGCAATCTGAAGGTTCTGAAATCTTTTGCTTTGAGGTTCACCTGCCAAGGACTGTAGCTTGTTTGTTTTTTTTTTTTTGTCACAAATTCAGTATTTAACAGAGGTCTTTGCAAAAAGAATGGGTACAAGTCCACAGAAGAGTTTGGAGATCTTTACTGTAGATTGTGGCAATATCTGCCCTTCACATTGTGCTGTGAAAAACTCAAACTTCAACCGAAGCCCATCAATACATCATATTATATATTTAAATAAAAAATGCATCATCTATCATACCATATAGGCACATGTACATGTGCATATGTGTACTTATACATGTATTTTTACATATGTGCTGCTAATTTGCAACCAGCTCTGAAGTAAGTTGTTGCTATCTTTGAGGGACAAGGAGGAAGTGGTGTGGTTTTCCTCAACTCTCTTCCGTTTCCCTATCTATGTTTACATTCTTTTTGTAAACAGATCCTGCTCAATATCAACACCTTCTTAGAAATCCACAATGCATCTCAGTTCATCAAGCAGGCTGCCTCTTTCCAATTGCCTCTCATTCTCAGGAAGTAGCTGATAGTACCATTCCCAGAAAGTAGGAAAAAGCCATATAATTAATTACTGTCCAGTTAAGTGCAGAAAACACATTTTCCATTACACATTTATCATCTCACAAATGAGATTTCCAGAATGTCAGATTCCAGCAATGCTAACATCTTGCACTCTAAATGGAAAGCCAGGGACTGTGTTCTAAGAAACCAGAATCTCATTTCAGATTCACCAGTGCAGACATGAAAGGGAGGGACCATAAGAAGGAAATGGAAGTAGAGAAAGGTAACTGCATTATTTCTCAGCTGAGTTTACATACAGTATGTTTGGACAGAAATGAGGGGTTGACTAATGTTTTGCTCAAGTGGGTCTCCTTCTTCTTTTTAAATGTCACAGCAGAACTGAGTCCTGTGGGTAATCTAAAGCCAGTGTCCTATTGTCATTAAAAGCAGTAGGAATCTTTCTGCTGATCTTCATGGACTTGGGCTGCTCTGTCTCACCATTTCTGTCAGGTAGAAGCCTGGCAGCCAGAGGCTAGGCAAGGAGGCAGTAAAAGAGCATACTCTGGGCTCAGCAACTCACAGACTGTTACATTAAATTAAATTAAATTGCCACCTGCATCTGTTGAATGCAACACCAAAGCTCTGACCTGTGGCAGCTCTAGTGCAGGACTGCCACCCATCCTAGCACATGTTACAAGACCAACTCTGGCAGAGAAGTGGCATGAAGAGACGGGCAAAAGAGCTCCCTCAGAAGCAACAGCTCCACTGCCATCAAAAAAACCTCATTGGCAACCAAGAATGAGAGACCAGGAAGATGCAGCCCCATATATCCCAGCTAGTGGAGCCCTGCAAATAGGAGTGGCGTGAGAGGAAGTGCAGGTAGAAGGAAGTGAAGAAGACAAATGGGTCATTAAAGAGCAGCACAAAAAAAGAAAGCCAGACAAAAGGGATGAGGGAAACAGTCACATAAATCTTCACCCTCTTTGTGCATCATATTAATTTGCATGGTTGTTATTTTTGTGAGGACATCTTTTTCTCCTGTCAGTCTTCATTAGCCCCTGGACCAGCAAACCTCAGTCATCAATGATGACCTCCAACTGTCCTCCCTGAAAGGTACCATTCCTGAACTCCAGGTTTCACACAGCATGTTTCATTGTTTAAAATGTTTGATAGTGCAGATTGGCTGCACTTGGTACAAAATAAAGAATTTGAGCCTCAATGTATCTGTGACTCCACTGACTTTAGTGGCATTTCACTGATTTATAGCAGCTCAGCATCAGGCATTGAATTTTATTGCATTAGAAACTAATGGGAGAGATTTTACTGTGCCTATTAAAACTCTCTGTTTAAGACTTAGAGTAAAACAATTAAATGTCATAAAAACTATCCACTAAAATTATTAATACATTTTGTTCTGTACAATGTGAAAATCTCTTGCTGTTTCCTCATCTTTCATCTCTTATTTTAAAGACATTGATTTATTAATTTACAGTTCCAGTAAATTGAGAAATCCTGATGCTAAGACTTCTTACATGTGACTTCTGAGTCTCATTTCTCAAATGTACTGCACAGTTAATTTGACAGTTATGCTAGATTTAATTAGGAATCAGTTTTCCAACAGTTCAACTACTGCAGCATAATTTTGGTAGTGTTTCCCTCTTTTGTGCTTAGATCAACATAGACTGAACTACCACTTTGAACTTTGTTTTGGTATATGTCAGGCAGTGTGACAGCTTGACTTTATTCTCAGCGAAAACCAATAAATACACACCAGTCAGAAAATTATTAGAAAAACAAAGTACTTTTGAATGATAATCACGCTTCTCAATAAAGCCTGCCTTGTTCCTCAAGTCATTTAATTTGTCTTTTTCACCACAACCTATAAAACCACTTGTAATATTTTTCCAGATCATGTACAGACAAAAAGGGGTTCAGTGACCTCACTATAATGTGCTTTCAAACAAACACTCCGAAGTTTTTAAGCAATGAAATTGCAAATGTTCATAGGATTAATTGTTAATCTCTTCAGCAATATATTTAAAATGTAAGTCATGAATGTATTCCATTATCTTTATCCACTTCTATATTTCCAAAGCATGGTTCTAGTACTACAGATTTTTCTAAGTAATCTTTATTAAATACTGCTTTATTTAAGCATTAAAGGTACTGTTCTACCCCCACTTACAGGCCATTCAGCTCTGATTTTTGTGTAATTGATGAAAATGAAGCATGTAATAGTATTTTGTCAAATACATGAAGAATGGCTTTAGGACTTCCTAGTTATCAGAGAAATAAGAACGAAGAGAATTTGAGAAGTTAAAGAAGTTAAGAACACATTAGATGACTTTATTCTCTCAGATCAAAATGCCTTTCAGTTCCTTGTCTACCTTCCAGCCTGAATGGGTCCCGCACCTGGGAAGCAAGAACCCCTTGCACCATTACAGTGTTGTGGGTTGAAAACAAAGGTTATGGGAGCTAAACTGTTTCTTTTCCCTTCCCCCC